>MU251451.1:0-65840 GCA_019669835.1 Amylocarpus encephaloides | reverse complement strand
CCGCGGCCCCTTTTTTTTTTTTTGGGGGCTCCCGGGGGTTTTGTTTTTTTCATAGGGCGGGGGGTGTCCCCGTGTGCCCCCCAATTCCACCCCCCCACCCTCCCCCGCCCCCCCCCCCCCCCCCCCCCTTCATCAATAGCTCTCAATCGCATGCAGAATCTTCCTCGAACAGTATTGACGCAGCTAAATAGGTTTTACTGCTGGGGGCCTTCGAAACCACCAATGCAGATGTCGGCGAATGAAGCTGCAGAATGGCACGCGCATTTACAGACTCCTGTCATATTCAATCACCACGAACCTCTGGTGATAAACGAATCGACAATTAGAAAGGTGGACCTCAATCCCATACGCTCAACGCCTCTAGCCCTAAAGAACGAGGAAAGAATTTTGATTCTCACGCCGTTACGAGATGCTGCGTACTACCTCCCGACATACTTCGATCTTCTCTCTGAATTAACATATCCTCATCATCTCATCGATCTTGGATTTCTCGTTGGCGACTCGACCGATGATACTCTTTCAGTCCTATCGGCAGAACTTGCCCGCATACAGAATTCGGCCACAACTCTTACAAAACCATTCAACAGCGTGTTGATCGTCGAAAAGGACTTTGGTGTGGTGACATCTCAAAACGTCGAGGATCGTCACGGGTACAAGGCGCAAGCTCCTAGGAGGAAGACCATGGCAAGGGCTAGGAATTACCTCTTATCTGCAGCTTTGAAACCCGAACATTCATGGGTATACTGGCGGGATAGTGATATCGTAGACTGCCCAAAGGGGATTATCGAAGACTTTGTGGCCCATGACAGAGATATCATCGTTCCTAGTATGCTACCAATGCGCTGCGCTGGCACGTGTAATGGCTGACTTTTGTAGACATCTGGTTCCATCGCTATAAAGATGATAAAGACATCGAAGGAAGATGTGAGATACCTTAGATTCTCGATTGCCACGTCGACCTGCTAACACATTATTGTAGTTGATTATAACTCATGGGTAGAATCGGACAAGGCACTCCGGTTAGCCTCCACACTGGATAAGGACACGATTATTGTTGAAGGTGGGTTTATTTCGTACCCCTATAATACTAAATTAAGCTCATATTTAAATACAGGTTACAAAGAGTTTGACACTGGCCGGACCTATATGGCCAAAATGGGAGATTGGCGCCATAACAAAGACGATGAACTCGAACTTGATGGCATCGGAGGGGTAAACATTGTTGTCAAGGCGGACGTACATCGATCGGGTAACTATAGTTGGCTTTGACGTCTCCGAACCTTTCCCTGACAATTTCCAGGAATCAATTTTCCCGCCTATGCATTTGAAAATCAAGCCGAGACCGAGGGATTCGCTAAGATGGCCAAGAGAGCAGGTTATGAAGTCATTGGATTACCGAATTACGTCGTTTGGCACATAGATACGGACGAGAAGCCAGGCAACACCTAGGTACAGATGTTGTACGCAGCGCACATTTCAGATTCCCTCGATCATGTTTCCAAGCATAGGCGGAGTTCAGTGAGAATAGGAGCCTTATTTGGACCTTGGAGCCTTATCGATGAAAGATGAAAGAAACGACCAAACCTTTCCATTCGATTCAGTGTATTGACTTTTTCACCTGCTGGATGCCAATTTTGTCTTCGTTTTCCAGGATGGAGTTTGACTGGGACATCGACCACGATAGGCCTGTGCAAATCTTTGATGTAGGGGGGACGCGTGAATGCACAAGGATGCAATCACTTTAATAGAGCGAGTTTCATTTGGCTGTCTTGGGGGAGACCTGGATCGTACTCATGGTTTCGGCTGAGAAACCACGAGCTTCAAGCTCTGCATGGATATGGAGACGGGCAGGGAAACTAATATGTGGTGTTTGTCAAATGCTAGGCTCGGGCACTAGGCGTGGAGAAACGAGATTACTCCCCGTTTGGTCCGGGTAATTTCAGTCAGATTGTGATCTACCACTTCTCAGGCACCGCAGCTCATTTCCTGTATATAGTTTGGTTTTCAGCAAGAAATGCTACCAATGTGTATGAAGTTTCATCACATGTGTCCAAACGCATTCCCGTCGGCTTCATAGCATAGCCCTAGCCACAGAATATGCATGGCAATAGTAGAAACGGTCAAGACTCTCTCCGTAACGTTTGAAGTAGATGGTATGGTAATACAGTACAGACAAGCCCCTTGCGAGTCCTCCATTCCTCTAGCCGAGACCCTTGACACGCACTTACACCACCCTGCAGCAGCTTCTCACTTTCGCTTAGAAATGGATAGTGAGGCCAAATCGTCTCTCTCCTTCAGCTCCGCCTCGATTTCCTTGATGATCGGTGATAGGTATTTAACGTCCTATGCGGTTTTCATCAGCAAGCGACTGGGTATGGAATGTATGTGACCCTACCTGTTCCGGCGTTGTCTGTTGAGCTTTGGGAAGAAGTTGGTGTGCGAGTGAGGCCTGTAAAGCACCATTAGACTTGTCTAATCCCCATGGCAAAAAATGCGGCGGCGTGAAGTCGTACCTGCACTGCTCTTCGAAGACGGAAAACGCGGTCATAGGCCTCTTGGGGTGGGAGACGCTTGAGAGCGAGCAAGACAGTCTCGGACTCCTCGGGGATCAAATCGTCGGCTCTATAAACACACCAGTATCAGCATATGTGCTCTCTTGTCCACGCCCATCCCCAATTGATCTAATTGGGATCCATTGATGCCCTCCCTATCCTCTGGAAACGGCCTCACCTCAGCCCAAGCTTTCTGTATCCGGAGGCGTTGGTGTACCAGTTTGCCAGTGGCATCATCATCTTATGGAGCCATGGCCGCGCTTTAATGGCGGTCGCGAGCGAAGGTTGGGACATCTTTGCGGTGGTGGTGCTGGTGGTGGTGGTGGAGTGGCGAGCTGTTTTGGTCCCTCCATTGCTTGTCGTCGAGCCTGAGTTTGCTCGTCTTAGTCATCCAGCATTCGTCACATGAGCCAATCACGAGTTCTGGATTGCACCTTCAAAGCGGCATCCAACTTCAAGTCGAGGTGTACTTCGTATGTTACGGTACTTGTATGTATTATGGTACGGCTGCACCGTCCCCTTCCACCACCGCCGCTTTTCGCTCTGCCACAATCCAAGACTGGTCGGTCGTCACAGCTACTTCGCACGCCCTCGTCTAAAAAGAGAAAGCTTGCCTTCTCCAAGCAACAAGGTAGTTACGAGTTAGTAGTTACCACCGCCGGCCTATCACGTTGAGCCCCCACTCCATCCCTTCTTCCCACGGCCTCTCTGTTCCCCAAAGCTCACTTCATCTTGAGAAAGTCGTACTCGATGACTGTACCTAAATCTTGTGTGCCGGCCCAGCATCATACCAATTTCTTGTCAGGATCCCCGATTAGCACGCACTGTAAGTTTCTTTCCCTGGGCCCCGAAGAACTTTAAAAAAGCCGCCATTTGTCCTAGTCCCATCTATCAGCTTATGTTGACCGCCGGCTACCCACTTTAGGAAAACTCACCAGGCGAATATCCACACCCCCCCCCCCCCCTCTGTTCTCGCTTCAATTCCTCCTCGAGTTACACCTGCACATCTACTTTCCAGGTCTTTCCTTCCACATCCACAATTCGAGCTTCGCCCTTGGGGATCTGTCAATGGCCTGTGACAACCGTTAGTAGCTGTGTCTGGCGTGCTGCGTGGGAATTTTCCCCGCACACCGGGACACGAGATTGGAAACCAGCACGGCGATAACAGGAACTGCTTGCTTGCTTTACCTCGCAGACGGAGCGGAAACTCCTCTGTCTTGAAAGAAGGAGCCAGGCATATACTCGCGCCAACGGAAATACTTTACAATGTCGCATGAACGCAGCACGCCATCATCTCCCGGATCCGAGGAATTAGCTTCCTCTCCAACACCTTCGAAGAATGCAAGTCCTGCCTCGGCATTGAGAGGCGACAATGAACCGATTGCGGCTGTGGAGAGATGGGCTATGAGGAGAGGGGAATCAAGCTTCCATGCTTTGTCCGGAGCGACCGGTGGATTTATCTCGGGGGTTGTCACTTGCCCTTTGGATGTTATAAAGACAAAATTACAAGCGCAAGGAGGGTTTAGAGCGGCACGGGGGAATGCCGCTGCGCTAGCATCGGCTGCTCGATATAATGGGATGCTAGGAACTGCCAATGTTATCTGGAGTGAGGAAGGATTAAAAGGGTTGTATCGGGGACTGGGCCCGATAATAATGGGATACCTGCCAACATGGGCGGTCTGGTTTACAGTATATGGGAAATCTAAACAGTTCTTTCAACAGTATAACGGTATGTGCGGCTATGGACCTGGAATGTAGGACTTTGCTGATGGTCGATCTAGACAACGAGAACATAGTCAATTTCTGCTCCTCGATAGTGGCTGGAGGGTCCTCAACAATGGTTACCAATCCCATATGGGTAATCAAGACCCGACTCATGTCACAGGTCAGCAGAAAGTCAACCTCAGATGATGCTCGGCCAGCATGGCATTATAGATCGACCTTCGACGCTGCACGAAAGATGTACACCACCGAAGGCTTTCTCTCATTTTACTCGGGTCTAACTCCAGCTCTTCTTGGTTTAACGCACGTCGCTGTGCAATTTCCAGCCTATGAATATCTCAAGAGGAAATTTACTGGCCAAGGCATGGGCGAGTCTGAAGAAGGCAATTACAAAAACGACTGGGTTGGCATCCTTTCAGCAAGTGTCCTCAGCAAGGTCCTTGCAAGCTGCTCGACATATCCCCATGAAGTCATCCGGACCCGATTACAGACACAGCAAAGATCGATGCCCGCATCATCCTCGGAATATGCAGCTTTCCGAGGTGGTTTAGAAGGGGACCAATATCGACCTTCTGTCCTAGATAAGGCAACATCGACAGTACCACGCTACAAAGGAATTGTCACAACCTTCCAGATGATACTGAAAGAAGAAGGCTGGCGGGCTTTTTATGCGGGCATGGGCACCAACATGATGCGCGCTGTTCCAGCAGCTACAACTACAATGCTCACATATGAGTATTGCATGCGGACCCTTGGCCATGCCAAATTGGAAGGCATAAGAAAAACGGAAGAGGCTATTTTATAAAGTGGCAGGGAACTTTGAGCACGAAACACAGATGGTGGATTGTATAGATGTCCTGGAGGCTACTTCATTTACATTTGTGTCAGGGGGATTCGGCTCAATTGTAACCCAAATTCGGCATCCAGCAATCTTCCTTCCCATTCGGCGTAATGATCTGCTTGGGATAGCAGGTTACTTTGAGTTTTCGATGCATTTGGGTTGGTGCTATCTTTTTAGGGAGCGGAGCGGTCGCGCAAACTTCTTCGATGATACCTGTTGGCCCGTCCTCGTTTAAGGAATGGTGTGTAAACATAGATAGGAGGTGAGCCGTTATGGCATTTCATCTCCCAATTCTACATCTCATAATATTTGTACAAAAACAGATAGACTTGTACATGGCCTTCGCGTCGTATAATCATTTCGGTGATTCGTATACCCTGCTCCACCGCCCAAGACCAAGTAAGATGCCTAACTTTCGTCTTGACACTTGTCGACCCATCGTGATTGTTACACCGGATTTAGAAATTTCTATTCCCATTCCCACTCGACCTCAAAATTTCTTCAATGCCTCCCCTTTCCAGCAACTCTTTCTCTGATCAACTTCTCTGTCTCTGTTCCCCCTCCCGCTTTGCTGCCCCCGACATTCTCCTTCGCAAGGCCAACGATTTGACTGACTGTGCCCTGCTGTTCGGGCGGTTCTAGCTTCCCATGCCGCCTCAGACTTTCGTTGTGCCAATTGATCTGCCCGCCATCTGCCTCTCTGTGTTTTTGCGCATTGCGTTTGGCGGCTTGTATACTGGTACGAGCGTAGACGAATAGGAGAATAGCCATGGTGAGGGCAGCTATTGGCGATGTGACTTTCTACATATAAGGTTTGTCAGCCATAGTCGACGCAAGAAGGGGTAGCTTGGGTGAGTATACTAACACGTCCAGTGAGGTTATGCTTCATATTTCTAGGTTCCGTCATTTTGAGAAAGGACTATCAACAAATTGTAGTTACAGTACATGTTCCTGCCAAGTAATATACGTAAGAGACCGAGGGGCAATTGACAGAGCTTTGCGGCTCACAAGGTGGACGTGGACCGGGATGGTGGACGAGATCATGTGGTTTGTTGCAGGGATCGCCTGTCGCCTCGAAATGCCGGTGTCATCGCGACTTTTTCTGTGCATGAAACCTCAACCGATATTCACCTCTTTGTACATTCGCTTCACAATCCTCTACACTTAATACAACGAGACGACGATGTGTTTATGTCATTATCGCTAGCTTGCTAGCATTTGTTCCAGGGAGTTTTGGTGGCAAGGATGGAGGCGACACACATAATGAAGGGATTCGATATAGCATCCCGCTTTGCTCGACTGGGCCCTGCGCCTCGGGCATGGAGACGGTACACTTTGCAGGCGCGATGGCGTGAACCGCCCAGGAACCATTCGACAAACCACAACTGCTCGTCTGCCAGCTCTACAAAACCTAAGAGGAAAATAATTTATACTGCTGCGGCGACAGGAACTTTGGGTGGGGCGGCATTTGCCTTTGGTGATGATGCGAAGCATGCATATCAGGCCATGGAGAGGACGGGGAGGGTAGCCAGTACGCTGGCTGTTTGTATAAACGAGTAGGTCCAAGATATGCCAGAATTTTGGGCAACGATCAAGGGCTAATATGGGGACACAGCTACCGAGTTACTTTGAACCAAAATGAGAAGATCGAGAATGAAGACGAGAAAAACAGGACATTAAAAGCTTGCCATCAGAGATGTGCGGATAGGACCTTAAAAGTTTTAGAGAAGAACGGAAGCATATTCATCAAATTAGGGCAGCATTTGGTGGGTAACATCATTGTAGAATGGGGACTACATACTGATGCGTGTCCAGAGCGCGATGAACTATCTCCTTCCGCTCGAGTGGACGACAACATTTATACCGCTACAGGACAAATGCCCGGTTTCCTCTTATGAGTCGATAGAAGCAATGTTTGAAAGGGATACAGGCGAACAGCTTCTAGATTATTTCTCGGAATTTGCCCCGGAACCTGTAGGCTCGGCATCTTTGGCTCAGGTACACCTTGCAACCGTGAAAGAGACTGGGCAGAAGGTTGCAGTAAAAGTCCAGCATCCTACATTAGCGGAATGGTCAGATCTAGATCTTAGTCTCACAGCATTCACGTTCCGTACCTTGAAGAAATTCTTCCCAGAATACGACCTTGAATGGTTGTCCTCGGAAATGGAGTACTCACTACCCCAAGAATTGGACTTTGCCAGAGAGGGGCAAAATGCATTGAGAACGAAGAAATACTTTTCCCATATTCCCGAAATCCCACTTGTCATTCCAGGTGTACTGTGGGCAAAGAAACGAATTCTAGTGATGGAGAACGTATCAGGACATCGACCAGACGACCTGGCATTTTTAGACGCAAATGGGATTGATCGGGATGAAGTTTCTGCGGCTCTCGCTCGCATCTTCAACGAGATGATTTTTGGTAACAATGCTCCCCTCCATTGCGATCCACACGGGGGCAACATCGCCATTCGAAAGAACGATCAAAGGAGAGGTTCGAATTTTGATGTTATTCTCTACGACCACGGCCTTTACCGAGACATCCCTCCGAACTTGAGACGCTCATATGCCAAACTCTGGCTGGCAGTCATAGACGCAAATGAACCTCGGATGCGAAAATATGCCAAAGAAGTGGCTGGTATTAGCGATGGGCAATTTCCTCTTTTCGCTTCAGCGATCACGGGACGTGATTACACCGTTGTCAAATCGTCGATCTCAGCAGCACGATCTGCGGAAGAGAAGAAGAATATCAACGATGCTTTGGGCGAGGGCATGCTCCAACAACTCGTCCAGATGCTTGGCCAGGTGCCACGAATTATCCTTCTAATTCTTAAAACCAATGACTTGACGCGCAGTTTAGACGAGAATTTACATACAAGATTAGGTCCTGTTAGAACGTTTCTCATTCTTGCGAGATATTGTTCGCGGACGGTCTTTGAGGAGCAGGTTGAGGAATTGCGGAAACGAGGGAGTCTCTTCGCGCCACGGAATTTCGTGGGCTTAGTTGGTGCATGGCTAGGCTACTTCAGGATGGAGTTCAAACTTGAAGCATTCGAGCTGTGGCTGAAGGCTAAACGATTGGTCGGTATGGTATGAACTCTCCGGTGGATGGATTGAGGATCATAGGGGCGATTTTGTATATGCGTTTAGCGCCTGTGTCATGGAATTTAGAACTGTACCGATACAGCAGATTGTACATACAAACAAGAGACTAGGTATTACGGCAAGAACATTGTCAGGCTCATTATACATCCGCTGGTCATGCAGATAGCAAGTCGATTCTACCCTGATCTAATAGGCTCTGTGTTTCACGCACTCACTGCGTAATTTTCCAATTACACACCACTTGTTCCCTTTCACTATTGTAAACACTTCAATGGAGGGTGATACTAGTCCGATCAATGGGTTGGTTTGTCTAATGGCGACTGAAGATACCTGTCATTTAGAGCTATCACTTGCGACTTCAAGCTTTTTCACTACCTCCAAAGGTGTCAGCGCGGGCAAGTCCAGACGCCTCGTAACTACTTGTAAAGTTAGAAGGTTCTTCTTGCTACTTGGAAAGGAATGTGACTTGCTCAACTGGCGTTAGACAGAGACCCGATGCCTTTCTCGAGGAGGTTGATGCCTTTTTAATGTCCGCCTCCATATTCAGTATCACTGCAGAAGTATAGGGCTCTTTGATAACTAAGATAGGATGACTACAACAGAAGTGTTGTACTCATGACCACCTTTTGATATTAAGTAGTACAGATGAGACGACAGGTAGAAACAGCAAAAATAATGTACAGGCAAAGTGAGCATTGTGGACAAAACCTACCATAGCCAGTTTAAATTTGCCCATGATCGTTTTCAGCAAGCCTCACATCATGAAAATCCAGTTTCCATTGACTAGGCACGTAGTTGCCAGAGAGCCACGCACTACAGTCAAGTGCTTGCCTTACATCTGGGGGATTAATGTCTAGACATGTCAATAGTTGAAACCAACCTAACGCGAAAAGCGACGCCCCCATGAAATTCTCCGCAAACATAGTCCTCCTTGAGAGTGTTGTTTGTTGCCGTCGACAGACTCGAGTGTGGTAGAGTGATAATGTGGCGAGGCCAATAACAATAATTGTAACACACGGTAATGCCAATGAGGTATAATAAGGCCAAGACTCAACATCAGCTGTTGGGATACTAGTTTTCTAAGCAGAGGGGGGATGTACCAAGGGACTGCTTGAACAAGTTTGTGCTTGAACTCGATCAATAGCATGTGAATCGCTATGCTGAGATGGCCTCATCAAGTACGATGGTTGCCGCTAGCATTATCAAAGCATTAGATCCAAACTTTAGTCGACTTTTTTTGTTACCGAATCCATTGAGGCTCTGGCTGAAATCAAAGTCGTGTGGATGCTGGTTGAGGGATCTCGTTGCTTTATTTGAGTCACGAGGTTTGCCAGGAGACAGATATAATAAGTTAGTGACTTTTAAGTTCCCATCACATATGGAGAAGCTGATGATGAGGGGAGTAATAATAACTCGCTTGCGATAATACTTACCAGGACGTACTCACAATATCAACATTGTCAGTAACTGGCAGTGTGATAGACAAATCCCCCTCGCCTTCTCTTCGAACGGCTTGCTGTCTGGCGTATGCCTCATCAATTGTACGTACTTGATGTCCCGGAGAAAGGTTGTCGTAAGAATCGCTAGTTGTCTCGCCAGTTTCCATATTGCGTATTATAATATTCTCAGAGAACGAAATATTCAGGCCCTGATAAATGCATCCATGTTTCTCTCTTCTTGTACCTTCTTTGGAATTGCACCCATAGTGTTATTCTGCAGTGAGGGTTGAAAGGCGAAATGGCCACCTCCTCCAAACTGTGTTGTACAGTAGCTTCCGATATCTGCCCCTGAGCGAAGCGAGATAACTTCAGGGGCAACACTCCTTCTTGCTCCCGGGCTTATCAACCTCATAACTCTACCGCTGGACCATGTGTGTAACCCTGTCCAATTTTTGCTTGGGGGCCTTCAGGAATTCGTGCTTGGTGACATCATGCTGAGCCATTGTTGGGGAGATGGTGTGACTGTAACAAGAACTACGCTCAGGAACATCAAGCAACACAAAACGCATTTAAGACTATCGGGTCTGCCTATATCATTTGCAGATGCGATGGAAATCACCAGAGAACTCGAGATACCATACCTGTGGATAGATCGTTGTGCATCGTGCAGGGGGGTGACTCAGGCTCGGATGAAGCAAAAGAAGTACCCCAAATGAGCACCATTTATCAGCTAGCAGCGTTGACGATTGCTGCCGCGATCGATACAAATAGTACGGAGTATTTTTCTCGTACAACCCAATTCGAACCCCCTTAGCCAACCGATTTGATGGGCATCTCTATCTTCGAGATTCACAAAGAGACTCCAACCAACAATAACAAGACTTCGTCAACAGCAGTTCTCCTTTCGGTCGTGGGTCGATTTTCCAAGAGAGGGTATTATCACAAGTCTCTCCAAAGCGGGGTTACCGCTGAAGGCAGGTTTCGGTGGAAAATGGGCCAATGGACAAATCAATCTTAAGAAAGGGTGGCACTCGGAAGGTGTTGGGATGGTACGATGTAATACAACTCTATTCTCCGATGAGACTTTCATCCCCCCCAAACAAGTTGGCTGCGATTTTATGTGTCGCCAAAGAAATTCAGCTCAGTTTGTTTGCCGATAACCAAAAGAATGGAAGAGTTTTGCCCGGCAGAGCAGACTCCAAATACTTGTCCAGTCTTTGTTTTCAAGGCATGCCTTTG
Organism: Amylocarpus encephaloides; assembly: GCA_019669835.1. NCBI lineage: Eukaryota > Fungi > Ascomycota > Leotiomycetes > Helotiales > Amylocarpus > Amylocarpus encephaloides. The sequence continues at coordinate 54,945 of MU251451.1, read as the reverse complement.
AGCTCATTATGGCAGTGCTCAAGCAACCGCGAAGCGTCTGATTCGCTACAAGACATGCTTACTCGGTCTTAGGCGTTAATAAATCAAGTGGTTCTGTGAGAGAGAACTCTTCAACGGAAAACCAGACTGCAAGGTGACTTTCCCACAATCCCTAGGAAAACCGAAGCTTCACGTTGGGATATGTAGTAAATCGCCATAACGTCGCCCACATTTCGTCCTGGGGATCATTCAATCGCGGTATCGATTTGGGAATAACAAGAGGTATTTCGAATCCGCCGTCGAATCCAAGTTGCAGAATGGAGAATCAACTATACTGCCTCTTAATACCTACGCGGTGGGAGAATGGAGGACTGGACTTCGGATACCTTGGGTGTAAGCACAAGGTTTACGATGTTCTATATCCACGGAATCCTGACTAGAATGGTGAGTGGTATCAGAGGATTGGCGAGGGCCAGATTTTGGAGAAGAGATTATTTAAGAAAGGATGGTAGAGTGATGTATTCTAGGTATAGTATCATCATTTCATTATTCTTCTGTTGTTTCTACTGACTTCGCCTACCCCGGGCAATGTATTCTCTGACTTGACATTATCTTTTCAACTTGTGGCCAACCACCCTTTCTCAAAAGTGAGGAAGCTGTTCTTCTGAGTTTCTTTCACACCGTCGAGCTGCATGAGCAAATTACAAAATGGATAGGCGAGACGAGGCCCAACCGCCGTTCCCGTGATCGGACCATCAATGATGATCAGACCAGCCAAGTTGGGTACCTAAAGGTGGAGCGAGAGGAGTGAGGGTGGCTTGCTTCTATATATTGCTGAAAAGTGTGGAAACGTGTTGCATAAGTTGTGCTGCGCAACATTTCTTGGTTGAGCTTTGTGAGTACCATGCAAACCGAAATTTGGAACAGACACTCCGTCGGGATGACCTCTTTCTTGTCCTTCTTCCTGGTTATCGAAGCTCAAGATAGGTTCCCGAGAACCGCTGCGTATCGATTTGCATGATTCTGATAACCTCGTTTTTGATTATGACAATGTCCGCCCCTGTACGGCAGCCCCTGGGGAAAAACGCTCGGATGGGCCGGGGAATGACCGGTTCTCCTCTCTGGATAACGGAACCGAGGTGATTTCTGTTCTTCTGGAAGCTGGAAAGTGCATGGTTTGTTGTGTTTTGGGCATTCTCTGATTTCTCCCCCCTTTTTGAGGAAACGACCCAAGAGTCTAAGACCCCTATTTTGATATTGCCCACATCCCAGATAAAGCATTGTGGATGCACAAACCCGGCAGCCATCTCGATCCCCGCGTGGCCGTAGGTCCATAATCCATATCAAAGTGAACGTCTTTGTTGATCTCGTTTGTTGTTTTGCATTGCGACGCGTAAAAGTATGCCGTAGACGTAAACAAAGGCAAACGCAAGGGCAAAGCAACACTCCATCCTCAATGCCTCATCCATGATCCATCATGATCTATCTGGGGGATCTCGCCTCTCGAGGGGGGCCGGCTTGCGAAACGTGGCAGACTGCACTCGTCTCGTGTTTCTGAGGCGCCAGCAGTCCCCAGGTTGGACCAGGTTAGACCAGGTTAGACCAGGTTAGACCAAGTTGGACCTTGGACGAGCTCGCAGCGCAGAGAGATAGAGGGGTGCATCTAAAAGAAATCTAGACTATCTGACTTGCAACATATTGCCGGTAGGCGGAATACAATTGTGCTATTCGGCTATTTGTACCCCTATTCTGGTACGGCTACCTCGGCTGACACCTGACCGTAACCCGTGACCTTGCCCGGGCGCGGATGCCTTCGCAGAACGCCTCGAGTCTTGGTTGCCGCATCAGAGCGCCTGGAGCACGTGAGTACTACAGTACAAGTATGGATTGTACTCCGTACTACGGCCGACCATACGCGTCTTCTTGTCGCGTCGGCGATCGGCGGGTAGTGCTAAGCGAGGACCGCCTTCTCGCGTCCCCTGCAAAGTAAACACGAAAATCGCGGCGACGAGTCCCGACCCATCGTTCCTACCCATCTCCACCCACGACCGACCACGTCCACACCCACAAACTAACTTTCTGCCCAACTCCCCTCAATCCCCTTCGGCAACTCACTCTCAACATCGCATCACCATTGCGCTCGACGCCGATACGATCGACAACTCCAAGAGAGATTGCGCGCCCGAGAGCACTGTGTCCTGCGTTGATTGTTGATGGAGACCGCCACTCTGATCGCATCCAAAAACAGACGTCTGTTCTGGCCTGATATCACCAAGCAATTGTCATGATTGCTGCGACCTGACTCCAACATTCCTGCTCGTTATCGAGTCAACATCTGGTACACCCCCTCACGAAGCATTCCTCGCCTCCTCAAACCGACAACATTCTAAAATATCCAGTCTCTCGGGACAGTCATCGATATATCGCAAGTCGCGCTCGCCTTGCCTCGGAGCGCTTGCCAGAGAGCGAAAGAGGTATAAACGCCTTCCCAGGAATAATTGCCAGCAAGGAACCTGCCAAATACTGTATCTTTATGTCGAATTCCCAATAAACTTGCGACGCGAGAACGAACTGCAACGTCACTATCTTGATCGTGGTCCTAGATTCGGTGTCAGAAACGAGAGTCACCGCATTCCACTAAGCGTATATCATGCCGTACTCCAATGGTGGCGGCGGCACGCTCACGTTACCATCTCCAACACATGTTCACCATGTCGATGTCACGTCTGCTGTGAGATCTCTTCGACGTTCACTTTCGCGATCTCCATCCAAATTCAACCTAGTCAAGAAGTCACCTAGCTCATCTCCAAAATCGCCTCTTTCACCATCTCCATTATCACCACCCAAACGCGCGGTCTCTAATCCTACAATATTCGCGGGCTTCAGCAATCCTCCACATACTCCATCACCGCTAGCTGTCCCATTCCCACCCAGCGCAAAACTCGCCCTCCGATCCTCAGGCCGCTCCAAGACTGCACCGCCTCGACCAGCCTCGCGACGAACTTCTCCCAAGAGTCCTATGAAGCGCGCCCTAAATCAAGGACCCGATGCTGGAAATACCGCCCCTCCGGTTTTGACGACCTTGACCGCAGGCGGCCAGGAGAATACTAGGAGCAAGAGTCCTGCAGAACGCAAGAGTTTCGAGAGAAACAACAGGATGTCTTTGAATCTGGATACAACTTGTCCCGTCAACCACGCGCTGTCGCGACTAGGTGATGGATCCAATGATGCTGGCGCATCAACCTCGAGCCCACTCAAGCGCAGCGATGCGATCATGAATCTCGACCAAGCGAGCCTGGGAAGTCCAGTGGCGAAGAGACGAAGTTTGCATGGCTCAGCAAGCTTTGGGCACGACTTTAATGTTTTTGACCATGGACCTCCAGTCACCTCAACGCCACAGTTCGAAATCCATGATGACTCAACTCATGAATACGAGTTGTCCACTTCATCTATCGCCCACGAAAATTCGGCATTCACATCTATGCCTCGACGATCATCATCTCTGCGAAAATCGACTCTCCAGCAGCGGCAGAGCGAGAAGAATTCCTGGGGAAGACGACACGCCGCCCAGGTTCTTGCGGCTCAACAAGCCGCAAATACAGGAAATGCAAACCAGGAAATAACAGCAGTCACACCTGTCAAAAATAGACCCAGACTATCTTTGGATCAATTCATGCCCCCAGCAGCACGAGACAGTCCTTTTTCGTCACAAGGAAGTCTACCGAACGCGTCGGTACATTTGATGCACGCTCCAACCCATCAGCCACATCCCTTGTCACGGACAATCACAACGTCTTCGTCCAATTCCAGTATAATGGACGAATCCCCAACGCATGTGCCTGTTCACTTTGGCGAGCAACCTCGACCGAAGTTGGATTTTTCCAAATCCTTACCTGTCGGTTCCTTGAGACCATTCAACCTTGACGTCTCTTCTGGACGCAATGATGCTGGCACGTTCTCGACTCCCAAGAACTACAAGGCTGTCAAGCCATTGCCTTCAGCTTTCATGTCGACCGGTCTAATCTCGAAGGTTAACCGCAACCCCGAGGACGAGCCGAAGATTTCTCGTGGGATCAGCAAGGGCAACGTGCCAGACACGCCTTGCAAGAAGCAGGCGAATATTTTCGCAACCTATCCCCAGAATGTCCCTGGTAGTGCCATTGCTAAGGCAAGGCACATTAGACATTCATTTGGCAATCCATCAACTCCATTCAATCCCCATGGATCTGGAGGCGGTGCGTTCGGAAAAGGGAGTGAAGTATTCGGAGGTGCCTACAAGGGTCTCACAAGACGTGGAAGCTTCCTGAGTACCGATGGGGACGAAGATGGATCACCAGATGCAAAACGTGACAGCCAGAGCAGCTGCGACTTTGACCTGCCGCCGACCCCTACGAAGCAGGCGCTCGCCTCGACCCCTTACCGCAGCAATGGTAGTCCGAGCAATCATCGTGGCTCAATGTCTTCTCTTGCGTATGGGTTAACTAAGAAACCAGCCAGGACGAGCAGTAAGTTAATGCTTTCTACCAGTCCAAGTCAAGCCGAGGACGCAGATGACAGTGACACGTACATGGACATGAACGACTCACCAACGCCAGTCGACTCAAAATCATTCATGTCCATGTCGTCGTTTTCCAAGTCTCGTTCATTGCGGAGTAACCCAACCATCGAGTCTCCAACACCCATGATGCGAAAATCTCTGACCATTTCTTGTCTCACTCTGTCTACAAAACCAGGATTTGCTAAATTTAGTCACGTGGCTCCAGCCAGCCCACTAGAGCGAATCGATTTCATCGATCGGTTATCCCCCAGAACACCTCATGATAGCTTCGTGCCACCTGATCCAAGTGGCCTTTCTATCTCGAACCCCCGAGATGGACAAACTTCACGAGCTGGTGCTGGCAAACGTGCCTCGATGCCCCCACCTGCGACCCCGACAACTGGACGAGAGAGCTTCCTGCAGATTGGAGATCGACGACTAAGGATGACTCCCGTGAGCAACAACTTTACCACAGCGGAAACAGATGAGTCGATTTCGACTAGGTTTGTGAAGTCTGAGTTGATTGGCACGGGCGAGTTCTCCCTGGTATACAGAGTTACCCAAGCTGGCTCAGTCGCTGGTATCACTCAGCCATTCTTCTTTGGATCATCTGGCTCTCCATCGCCAGGTAGATCTCCCCCTACGCCTCTGACCGAATGTGTATTCGCTGTCAAGAAGTCTCGACAGCCTTTCCAAGGTACGAGAGACCGCCAGAGGAAGATGCAAGAAGTTAAGGTGCTCAAGGCACTAGCCCAGTCCGATCACGTTGTCCATTTCATAACATGGTGGGAAGACAACAGCATCTTGTACATCCAGACTGAGTTCTGCGAGGAGGGTAGTCTTGACGTCTTCTTAAATCAAATTGGTAGAAAAGGAAGATTGGACGACTTTAGAATCTGGAAGCTGGTCCTAGAGGTTGGTTTGGTAAATGATCCGACTTCTGCCAGCATCACCACAATACTAATGCTATTTAGGGTCTTCGCCATATTCACGACGCTGGATTTATCCATCTCGACATCAAGCCAGCCAATGTTTTGATTACCTTTGAAGGTATCCTCAAAATCGCTGACTTTGGAATGGCCGCTTCTTGGCCAGCGCAACCCGGAATCGAGGGAGAGGGTGATCGCGAGTACATTGGTCCTGAAGTTCTCGAGGGACAATTCGACAAGCCATCCGACATCTTTGCCTTGGGTCTTATACTCCTCGAGATTGCTGCCAATGTAGCGCTTCCTGACAATGGACCAACCTGGCAAAGACTTCGATCCGGCGACATGAGCGATGTCCCAAGCTTGACTTTCAGTGATGCAAGTGGTATCCTTCGCGACGCAACCGGTATCCCCATTGAGGAGAGTGATGCAACCATGGATTCGTACGGCAGCGACGATGGGCTTGAGACGGACTTCGGATCTCCTACGATGACCTGTCGAAAGCGAGGCTTTGTCACATCCACCAAATCACTTTCTCACGATCCCGGAAACCTCTTTGGCTCAGGTCGGAGAGGCGAACTTCATCAAGCGCCTGATTTCATGATCAACATGTACAATGACCAGTCGCTTGATAATATCGTGAGATGGATGCTCGCGCCGAACCCAGCTGAACGACCAACTGCTCAGCAGATCCTGAGCAGCCAAGGCGTTCTATGGGTGGAGTCTCGGCGACGCGCTGGAGCCACTGTCTTTGAAGGCAACTGGGGTCCAGCTGATGATGTACTGGCAGACGACGCAGAGATGATGGATGTTTGATGAGATGTCTCTGAGGATGCTCGCTATCTTCTCATTCCGCCGTAACTCTCTCACTCCTGGATATAGGACTGACGAGTATTGGATCCACACCCTCTTTGAATTTCGCGTCTGGGTAACGCCGTTGGCAGCGTTCGAAATATCGCACGCCAACCAGGAAAACAATCCACGATCAGAAAAACATCACTTAAAAGTCCCAGGGACTTTTCACCCGCTTTGCACTTGCTCCTTTACATAATCCTCGAGCTGCTTAGAAACAGTTTTACGCATTCATGAAGCCCATGGTTTGGAACGAAGATGGTAGACCTAGGTTGTGCTAGTCAGTGTTTGAGTTAATTAATCATGCTGACTTTTGGAGGATTGCCTCGGAAAGATGTCGACATTTTACTATCACGATGCTTACTTTTTTGATCTCGAAAAAGTTTGTGTTTGTTTGTGTGTTAATCGGTCTCTTCTCAGGAAATGTCAGAATTGATGAACGAAAGAGGGAGCTAGGGAGAAGTTTATTCGGACTACACATCAAAGATGCATGCTATGGCTTAACCTAATTTTGGTTGGCTTATTGTCCCGCGAGCTATGTTATAGTTTTGGGTTGAGAGAGCGAGCGTGTCTCCTGGGGATGTAATCAGGAGCAGATAAAGAAGATAAATGGGCGATTGTTGTCGAGATGTAAATACCAAATGATGGGTGAGCCTGTGTCAGACATGGCCACCCTCCTGTTGATGAATTGAGATGAAGAACAAATGCACCCTCGAAGCTCGCCTCTGATGATACGTGATTCGAGGCTTCGAGCAGCCTTGACAATAGTCGCTGGTGCGGTTACTTGGATTCATGAACCCGAACGTATCTTATAGGGAAAATGAGGAAGCAGCACACGCGCCTACGCTCCTAATGTAATTCTTACTCGTAAGTACCGATACCGTACAGTACCGTAGTACGAAGTACGGTCGAAGAAAGCAGATCGTCATCGATGTCTTCTGAGAGCTGACATATGCAATGTTTCGGGAACGATCTCACTCGGAAGCCATGCAGTGGGCGATATTGCTGATGCAGCCTTATGCGTAGCCAACGACAAACCGTTGAATGATACTCCGTCCGTACAGGATCGACCCCTGAGCCGAAGGCTGTGGCTGTCCTCAGGTGATGGATGTTCCGATGGGATGCGCTGTTCATGATCGAACCCCACGTGAACCCATTGAGGATTTGACCGAAGCGGTCAGCGAAGGCGGCCGTGGGCTGCACGTGGGGGGTCCAGGAGACGTGTCCTCCGTACAGGACATACGTAGCACCAGATGGATTCCGGGCGTGTGGCTCAGCAGGAACCCGAGGTGAGCTTCGGAGAAGGTTGCATCAACTTGCAAGGGACCCTGAGAGGGTTGCATGGGAGGCCTGCCATCTGAGGATGTTTTCTGGAAGGTTGAAACGTGGACGAGTGAGAGTGATCCCGACACCACCCTCTGGCAGACGGGCTCAGACTCTCAGAGTGGCTCCCCTGAAAGCGAGAAGCGAGAAGCGAGAAGCGACCTGTCTCGCTTGTCCCAAATGATGACGTTGGCGAGATTGGGTCGAGGGCCCGTCCCCTGAGTTCCCGGGAAGGGCCAGTCCCAAGTGATCAGTGACGATGAGTCGTGACCACGGGACCCGTCCAGCGTGCTGAGCAGATCCGAGAGAGAAATAGATGGCTCTGGCCGCGATGGGTCCCGGCTCGGGCGATGGCATTGTTGTTCTGATCGGCATTCTTCACGGTCATCTGGTCTGGGGAAGGTTTGTGGGGAGGGAGTGAGAGTAAAGGGAGTGGAGGGAGTGGAGGGAGTGGAGGGAGTGGAGGGAGTGGAGGGAGTGGAGGGAGTGGAGGGAGTGGAGGGAGTGAGAGTAAAGGGGGTGGAGGGAGTGAAAGCGAAAGGGGTGGAAGTGTACGGAGTAGAAGACAAGAGAAGGCTTCTAGGCCTTCCACCCGTGACCTTCCAAGCCCTTCCAAGCCCTTCCAAGTCCTTCCAGGCCTCAGGCCTCAGGCTTCCATTCTTCCAAGTCACGACCAAGTTCCAAGTGCCACCCTCGCACCCCGCCCTCGGCCGGTCACCCCTCCACCTCACCCCTCCCCACACCGCCACCCCTGTCACTGCCAGGAACAAGTAGAGGTGATACGTCCACTTCTTCCTGCTGGCTGGACCTCTTGGGCCCTGGCGAACCACAACCTCCGTCACGCCGTGTCCGTGACCTTCCCTCGGCCACGCACTCCGTACCACTACCCGCACCCCGCCAGTCTACCGCACTACCAGTCTACCACACAACTCCGTCTCCGGACAGTCTACCACGCACTCCCCCTCAGACCATACTCACACCATACTCCGTACACCAATGCGGCATCTCCATCCCCATCCCCCCATCCATCCTCGTCCCCTTCTCCATCTCCATCTCCATCTCCATCTCCATCTCCATCTTCATCTCCATCTCCATCTCCATCCCCATCCCCATCCCCATCCCCATCCCCATCCACCTCCTCCATCCATCTCCACCTCACCTCACCTCACCTCACCACACCTCACCTCACCACACCTCCTCTCAGACATAGGGGTGCATCGAGGAGAGAATCCAGAACTCTGCACCAATCGGGCCCCAAGGCGGAATGCATTTGTGCTCTCCCGCTATTCGTACCCCTATTCTGGTCCTGCGACCACGTACCGTACGGAAGGGACGGCGCAAGTGACGGTGGTCCTCCGTACAGACCTCTGGACAAGACGACAAGTTCCGGTGCCAGTTACAGTCCTCGGTCCCGACCTCCGTACCGACCTCTGTACCTCCGTACAAGACGACAAGTTCCGGTGCCAGTGACAGTCCTCCGTCCCGACCTCCGTCCAAGTTGCGGCAGAACTTACGGTCCTCCCGGTCTTGCCCGTCACCCGTTGAAGTTCCACCTTCGCGTTCGTCGCCGCGTTCGTCGCCGCGTTCGTCCATCGGCCTTGGCCGACGACTGCCGGCCCTAGCAAAGTTCAGACTCCATCTTTCTAGTGCTAAGCTACTTCTCTTCAAGTTTGCAAACACGCCTCGCCCTCGCCCTCACACGCCCACGCCCACTCCCACCACTCCCACCACTCCCACCACTCCCACTCCCACTCTCACGCCCACGCCCACACACACGCACGCACACGCACACCCACCCGCACACGCACACCCACCCGCACACGCACACCCACACCACCCCCGAGAGCCTCGTCAACACCATTCAAGAGCGGTATCATGCCCTCGCTCGACAAACCGCCCTCGCCCAAGTCCACTACCCCTTCCGTCTCCGTCTCCCCCTCCTCCAGTACAAATCCCTCCCGTTCAACCACACCCAAACCACTGCGCGAATCCTCAACTCCCACTCCCACTCCCACCACATCAACATCAACATCAACATCAACAAACACCTCCAAACCACTCCTCCCCCGCCGAGCGCCCTCGGCAACCAACTCCCCCATCCCCTCGAGAGAAGCCTCCCCCGTCCGACCGACGCCAAAGCAGACCATCTCGACTCGTTCCACAGCCCCGGCTGCGAGCCGGTCGAGAAAGAATAGTGCCCACGACGTCAGTCCGTCGCGTGCCTCGAGCACCACGAACCCTCCCTCGGCCGCCGCCACGCAAAGAGCCCTCTCCGCCGCCTCGATCCCAGCCCTATACCCAACGGGATCCGAGACCATCATACGCGCTCCCATTCCCCAGAAACCCTCGGTCCCGTCGGAGCTCAAGGACCCGCCTCGCTGGCCCGTCTCCCCAGGGCTCAGGTCCCCTCCCCCGATCGTCAAACCTACCATCCTCTCTCCGCGCAAGACGGAGCACGACCGACCCTCGATCAATGCTCAACGCACCCTTCCCCCGACCGAGCATTCGGAAGGAAAGCCGGGACCGAATGATCGCGAGGCCGACGATACCTTGGTCGTGCCGGGCATGAGAACACCCGCCCGTGGCGCCAGCGGAGCGAGCTCGATGTTGGAGACGGTGCAGGAGATCAGCCCGCCCAAAGGGAGACCAGGCGATCCGGTCGAGAAGGGCGAATCGGAGTCCGGGAGATCCGCGTCGGATCAGGATACCACCCCCACCGCCACCAAGAGCAAGAACTCGGGATCCAGCATGGCGGCCAACGAGAGTGGGAGCGAGAGTGGTGGGAAGGGCGAGATCAAGATGAGAACGACCTCGGCGGCACCGGGAACCGCCTCGCGCCTAAGCGCGCCTGCGGTCAAGTCATTCGGTGCTGGCGCCGGCGCTGGACGAGGCAAGGTCCCCGCGGAAGGGTCCACGAGGAACATGACCGTGGAGGCCGAGGTGGTGACGTCCCTCCCGCAGCTTCCAGTGGGTGGTCCAGGAGGCAATGGGAGCATCCGCCCAAAGCCAAGCTCCGAGACCATCCGACCCAGGAAGGAGAAGAAGAAGACGACACGAAAGACACCGTCGGTGACGTCTGGCACGGGTGAGCCGCCCACGTTCCAAGGATTCACACTGGGAGCGCTTTGCTAACGAGAACCCGTCCAGCCTCCTCCAAAGCAGACATCTTCGAAGCGAAGGTCGCCAGCGCCGTCGACGAAGCCGACTCCTCCGACTCCGAGGAGACGTTTGTCTACGAGTCGAATCCACCCGAGCCCGTCGATCGCCCCCGGCGATATCACTCTCGGACGCCAAGCGCGACGTCGATGGCCAGCCAGGTGGACCAGCGGAACGCACCGCGATCCGCCATCGAGGCGGGCCATAGCGTGGCGATGAAGAAGAGCATGAAGTTCGCGAACTCGTTCACCAGCAACGGCCCGGACTCGACCACCGGAGAGGATGACGGGAAGGGGACCGCACGAAGCAATCTGGGCACGGGTCGAGGGACGTCCCATCACCATCACCACATCGGCCGCTGGGGGCGCAACGGTGGGAACGGTCACGCATCTCTGTTCGACACCGAATCCCCGTTCCCCCATGCCGCCAAGTCCAAGATTCCGGGCGGCGCCGGTCGACAGTCCTCGCAACCCACGAGCCCGAGACCGTCCAATCCCAGGGCGGGAGGCTTCGGGAAGAGGAACTCGCCCATCCCCTCGGCCTATGACCTGGACGACGGCGCGGATGACGAGCGCACCCCCCTCCTCGCGACCGTTCGCCCCGGCCGCTCCGGGAGGGTGCGGCGACCCAACCCCGCCTCCCTGCGCCAGCTGGAACACCAGGCCAGGCACGATGGATCCTTCTTCTCCCAGTGCGCTGGATGGCTGGTTCTGAGCCTCATGATACTCCTCGTGGTCACCGGCGCGGTTGGCTTCATGTTCGCGACCACCCAACCCCTGAGTGAAGTCCGGGTCTTGGCCCTGAAGAACGTGCTGGCCAGCGAGCAGGATATCATCTTCGACATGAAAGTCCAGGCGCGAAATCCGAACATCGTGGCCGTCACCCTCGACATGGCGGACCTGGTCGTCTTTGCGAAGTCCAAATACGCTGGCACCGACTCGGAATGGTGGCGTCAGCCTGGCCTCTCGACGATGCGTCGCGCCCTGTTCCGGACGAGGGATGATGACCCGGACGATCCACCCACGGGTGACGACCCGAACACGAACCCCAACCTGGAGATTGGGCATGTCTACGAGTTGGACAGTCCCCTCAGCTTCGAAGGCTCCCCGTTTCACCACACTCGCTCCATCTCCACCGGCCAGATTCGCGTGGATCATCCCGGGAACCAAACCGTCCCCTCGGGGAGTGAACGTTGGGGGAGGGTTTTGCAGCACGAATTTGATCTCCTCGTCCGAGGGACCCTCAAGTACTCCCTCCCCTTGTCTCAGAAGACCCGAAGTCTCTCCGTGGAGGGCCGAATCACGGTCAAGCCGAATGCCGCGGATTCCGATCCCGATGCTGTCCATATCATCGAGGATCCATCCGCGGGCCCCCCACCAAGTGGTTAGCGACACCACCTGACGTCTCTCCTTTGTTCGGATGTCGATGGAGTCCTGTACCGGGAGCGAGCGACCCGGGATTCGAGATTTCCCCCGCAAATCATGCATGGGCGAGAGGAGGAGGAGCGATTGTTGACGCCGAGTTCTGCGCCCGAGTCCAATCACATGTACGCGCCCACACACACACCGGAGCAGGTTTTCTTTTCAGGATGGCTAAATTCGCGTTGGAAAACATCAAAAAGGACATGAGCATGAAAGAGAGAGGGGGGGGGGGGGGGTATTTTCATCATTTGTGTCCTGGGCCGGAGATTTGGCTTCCAGCACCGTGTTGTTCTTCTTGGGAGGCGGGCACCTGGCTGGGGGCAGACACATGGCGAACCATTTACAACATAGAACGGGCATACACATTACAGACGGGGAATGGGGCGAAATTCTCTCGCCCACCCGGCACAGAATTGGACGAGCAGTCGTTCGCAGACGCACCCAAGGGAGCATACGAGATACCCGCCTTGTCAACGAAAATGAGTTTTCTGGGGTTTTTTGAGCGAGAGTTTTGCCGGGGCATGTAAAAGTATGACGGAGGGAAGAGGACGCGTTGAGCGTTTCGCCTGGTGGTGGTGGGAAGGGGAGGCCATGCACTATCTAGATAGTCACTTACCTGAAGATGAATCCAGACTCGCCATCTTTCACAACATCATCCCCCCCTCGATGAAAGAACAGTACCGTCAGTCAGTCCGTACCTTGCCGTTTGGAGGATCCATCATCCGTCCGGCCTCCTCACATTTGCACTCATGGTTCCGCAGGCATGGTCCAGGACAGATAGTCCTGTACTTGGGTCCCTTCACGGTAAAAGCGCCCGAACCTCCTCTCCTCACTCGATCACTTGGCCCAACCGTTTACAGTCCAACAACCCCCAAGTGCACAGCTCTCGTTTGGTCCTTTCCTCCCCTACCGCCACGCCCCCTCGCAGGACGCGAGTCACATCATCATCCACTTCTCGAGGACGGGATATCCGGCCTGGCAAGATTTTCGCCACGTCTGTCGTCTGGACTGGACTCGGTTATCCTCGATTGGTGGTCTGATGTTTTGCGGTCAAGCGAGGTGTTGTTGTGGTTTCTCGCTTCCCCTCGCTTGTTTTTTGATTCTCCACACATCTGCCACGCTGACAACCGCTGACTTATTTATGATGACGCATCCTCTGATCTGTCAGCAATATCTGCCAAGCCCTTTTTGCGGTCGAGAACTCCAGCCGGCACTTCATCACCAAGGGTGAGTTGACGGGATGCAATACTCATGCTGTCTTCCGATTGATCATAATTCGCAGGGGGTTCGGGCTTCTCATTGGCCATAATGAGTGGATCACGACTACTGGATTCTCCGCTTCCTATTGGATCACGGTTAGTAATTTCTACGTTGTGTGCTATGTATGCTTTCCACGAGTATTAGTCGGTAATATCCACGTTAAATACGTTATATGTATTCTGTTATATTTTAATATTATTTCAGAGCGTAGCGAACTGAGGCCTCCACGGCAGTGGCCCCCCGGGAGGGGCTTTCGATGGCCTACTACGCTTGACCTATGCATCCTGAAAGCGACGGAGCACATTTTACGTTACGTTTGGGATAGGACGGACATGTAGAACCGAGGGATTCTGAAGGGTTGTATGGCACAGGACCTGCACCAAACGCTGAGGAATCAAGTGTAGGTTCGAGGATGGGGAATGGGGGATCTTCGAGTGCAGGGTGAGGTGCGGTATGGACCGTATTCTTGGATTGAACAACCTCGCAATCCAGAGCGAACCTGGAAACTTGTGGACTATAAACTCTCGAATGTTTCATTGCAAGCTGATAGCTTCTTCAGCATGCAGAGCTCATGGACTGGACACGTAAGCTATCATTTGAAGCACATTTGGTCACGGGATCGAGTAGCTAGCTACTGTCAAAAGGGCCTCGACCGATGCTTCTTAATGCCCACACTATCAGGACTTTCACCTTCCTCCGGTTCACCCACGTAAGAGTCGACAGCAAATTGGGTTCGACAGCGAATACGGGAATCGACAACAACACCATCGCATCTTGGTCGTGATATAGCCTAGAGATTCCGATGCGTCTTCCCGATGAGCTTCGTGCGCTAGATGAAGAACCCCCCCCCGGAAGCAAATATCCCAACGCCCAGCCTTCAAGGTAACTTGTCCTGTTAACCAAGCCCCTCACTCCCGCCATTATGATTCGAGAATTAGGCGGCAGTACGTTCCCATCGAGCGGCATCTTGCCAGGCAGATTCACCATCTGCAACGATGGACATCCATTCACTCCTCTTCATCACTCGTCTCCTCGATGTTACTCTTTGATCCCTTTTTCTTCGCAGCTCTCTCTTTCTTCTTTGGCTTCTCTTCCTCCTCCTCTTCCTCCTCCTCTTCCTCCTCGTCTACATCCTCATCCATGGCGTCTGTCTCCTCGACCTCGATTCCCACCGACCTCAGGTTCGCGTTGATCTGTGGCATGGCGCGCAACAGAGCCTTATATTGGTCGATGTTCAACGAGATTCCCTATCCAGCACATTAGACATCTCGCAGGCGGCTTCCAATCATAGGAGATCATTACCTTCTTGCCTGGCAAGAGATCCCCGTCCTTCTCGTAGAACTCGCGGATGTTGATTAGCTTTGTGCCCTTGAATTCGGATATTTCGACTTTGCGAGGCTGCCGTCCATTGGATAGCTATTGCGCTCGTTAGCTTCGGAGGTATGTATATATTGAAGACAAGAGGGGGTGTTCTTGCCTCCCAGGAAGGATTGCCTCCGCTCTTGGCTGATGCTGAAGCAGTTCTCTTGTTCTTCTTGGTCTTTGGAGCTCCGCCGTCGTCATTAGAGACGAAACCTCCATCGGAATCGTAGCTTTCGACTTTCTCGATGCTGCGTTTAGGCATTTAGGAGACGTGATGGTGGATCTCAAGGGAATATGTCGACGGCAATGGATACCTTGGCTGTCTTGCGAATCGCGCGTACTTCCTACGCGATGGACGCGGCGTTTGACGGTTGGAGCGGCGCCGGGCTCCTGATTATTACCCAATACGGTTTAGATCCCGGAGCCTCGTGGTTCTATTTTCGCCGTGCGATGATTATGAATTGAAACACCAAATCTGTCTTTCTATCAATCTCTGATAGTCCCCGAAATTATTTCCTGGCCACTCAACAAGGAGACCTGCGTTCGACGAAAACGAATCTTTCGGAAATTTATTATCTTCTCAGCATGCGCCAGCAGCAGACACGAGCGCGATGAACGGAATAGGTGGAGACGCGCAACATGGCGATGGCCTCCAAGATATTGCCACGGAGATATCCCCCATGAGCGACATCCCACTAGAAGACTCCTCCTCGGCGCCGAACGCAGAAGATCCAGTCACTCGTGCCCTTCGCTTCCTCTCCACGGCTTCACCGGAAACGCTCGGCGGTATTGCTGTCGGGCTGGCGGCGTGCACGTATTTAATACTGGGAAAGATAGGTCTGGTTCTGATCGGCGCATTGGGCGGCGTTGTCTTACATGCGACATGGGAAGGCCAGAGTACATCAATTGGGACGATTGAGGCCAAACGACGAGAGCAAGGCTTAGATGTGGTTAAAAGGATATTGGACTGGAGAGATGGGCGTGCCAATAAAACGCCCGAGGACTCGGATGATGATAATGTGGTTGGGACCGGTTTTGAGGGATTCCGACCAGAAACAAAAGCAGCTCTGAATGAATTCGTGAACGCAGTGATTCGAGATTACGTGCGATGGTGGTACAGCCCAATACTTCCAAAGGAGAATGCATTTCCAATGGCATCGCGACAAACCTTGACGAGATTCCTCGTATCAATATCCAACCATCTATCTCGAAAACGACCAGCGGACAGTTTTCTAGATTTCCTCACAAATTCCTCCTCGATTGTCATTGTATTCTTGAATGAGCTATCGAGCGCCTTGGCCACCCAGCCAGCGAACGTTCCAGCTGCCGAAGCAGTTTATACGTACTTGTCAGCAAATCCCGATTCGAATCTAGCCAATGTCTTGAACGAGAAGCAACATATGAAAAAGTTTCGAATGGTTGCGGATGATATCTTACACAACTTCCTGGAGAAGCCTGCGTACGATTGTGACCCCTCGAGGGTGTTTTTGCGAGAGATATTAGCGGGCGTTGTGTTAGATATGACCCTGAAAAGTTGTTCTAAACCGGAATGGATAAATGGATGGATTTTATATTTATTGGAGGAAGGCGAACCGGATTTCAGTCAAGCAATTGACGTGGGGATGGGCAATGAGCCGAATCTCAGCAATCTTGGTGATATAGATGGGAATGTGGGAAACATCGGACTGGCGAAGCCAGTCAACTCGCCAGCAGCACAGAACCAAGAAACGAAGAAACACCAAAAGAGATTAAGCAAGGCTGAAGAAGCCATGGAGGAGGCAATGTCGGAGGCCAAAAGGTTGTCTCAATTGATTGCTGAAGAAGATGCGAAGGCGAAGGTCTCGGAGAAGCCATTGGATGATGCGCCCGCGTCGTTGGTGAAAGCAGTCGAGAAGAACACCCAGGAGTTGGCAGTTCACACGGCTGATCTCAAGAATTCTGCTAGACCCAAGACGCCAACCTCTGCGGTTCAATCTGTGGATACTCCTCTGTCGGCCTCGTCAAGCCGAGATGATCTTGTCGAGCCACCATCTCAATCAGCCTCGATACAAGAGCCATTACCTCCCTCCCCGGTACCGTCTACATTGCCACGACAGGCCGCTGCCCCATTCACCAGTTTTGATCAGATCGTGCAACAACCAGCGGTCCCTGTTGCCTTGCAAGACGGATCGCCTTTGCCGCGCCGCAAAACAATAAGCCTCACGCTGCAAAACGCAAACATTGTCATACACGATGACTCGAGTGCTACCGACAAGGGGAAGATCCGTAACAAGCCCAACTCGGATTATCTGATTCAAATTGAACCTGCCTCGTCGGATCATCCTGGTTGGATGATTGTGCGCAGATACCCCGATTTTGAAACCTTACATGAAGTTTTGCGTCGAATTGCGAAACTATCGGGCGCAGTAGCCTTCACCGAGCAGCATAGTTCACTTCCCAATTGGAAGGAACATACGAAGCCCTCTCTCCGTGGCGAGCTTGAGCGGTATCTCAAAGATGCTTGTTGGGATCGAAATCTTGCTGAAAGTGAAGGAATGAAGAGGTTTTTGGAGAAGGATCATGGCCAGACACCTTCAAATGCTAATAATAAGAATGCGTTTCCCGGTCTAGGGTGGCCGACTCCATCTGCCTTTGAAAACATGGGCAAAGGGATGTTGGACGTCCTGACAAGCGCCCCAAAAGGTGTCGCAGAAGGAGGGAAAGCAATTGGCGGAGGCATCACAGGTGTTTTTACTAATATCGGCAACCTTGGGCAGAAAAAGCCAAGCAACGGAAGCTCAACGAATGTGAACATGAATACTCCTAGTCAGGCCTCAACTTCGACCCTGCCGCGTATGGATAGCTCGAATTCGATGTACAGCAATAGAAAAGCCAGAGCAAGCGAAGACAGCTTGCGAGCAGTGCCATTGGTCGCAACACAGCCATCAAGGCTACCTCCGATGGAGCGAAGACCCAGCTACCAATCTATTGTAGCAGACGAGTACGAAGGGGAGCCTCGAGTCTCTACGTCGGCAAGATCATCGATGAGTGGTAGAAGAAGTGCCAACCAGAGCAGAGATCCGAGTAGAGCTCCGTCAAGGAGAGGGACACCCATCTCATCGCCTACAACCATTGAAGAATTAAAATTGCCACCTCCACCAAGTGCGATCCCAGAAGATTATTGCACCGACACTACAGCCCGAACGGACAGCACCGCTCCGGCAAGTCGAACTTCGACAAGTACCGCACCGTCTCAGCCATCTCCGGGACGAGCCTCGATGTCAACTACCAGTCGACCTTCGGTGCAAGTGTCGTCCTCACCTCGCAAACCTCGAAAGGAAGCAAGCCCAATGACAGAGGAGGAGACACGAGTAGCGGTAGAGCTACTTTTCGCTGTAGTCAGTGAGCTCTATACTCTTTCTTCGGCATGGAAATTTCGAAGAACGCTGCTCAATGCCGCCCGGACCTTTCTCCTGCGGCCCGGCAACCCATCACTATCTTCTATACAATCGCTCATTCAAGATTCCGTCATTGCCTCGAATACCTCGGACACCGGCATTGCGGGGCATCTTCGGAAGCTTCGCGAGAACACAATGCCTACGGAAGAGGAGTTGAAGGCCTGGCCTGCGGAGATGACTCCAGAGGAAAAGGAGAGGCTCAGGATCAAGGCTAGGAAACTTCTTGTCGAAAGGGGCGTTCCTAATGCTTTGGCGGGCGTGATGGGCCAGGCCGCCACAGGTGAGGCTATGGGTCGTGTATTTGATTGCCTGCAGATTGAGGAGGTCAATCGTGGTCTCATGTTTGGCCTGTTGTTGCAATGTGTTAGAATTGTTACGCAGTAGACCTGGACCAACCTAGATGGTCCACAAACCCGAGGGTTTAGGTCAACGTTATGTTCTTATGATGGGGTACAAATATGTATGATATTGGAATGGGTTGGCACATGGGTCAAGAGTAGGAACAGGACTCTATGCTTGGCGCAAAGCGTTCTTACTGCCCAACAACTTTGATGATGCTTACTATGTCGTCTTTCCAGTCTTTTGAAATGCTGGTACCTCTTTGCACATTTTCTACCGGTCTTGTACTGCTCTCGATCTTTGTGTCTTTCTGTCGTTCCTATTCTCTTCATCCGGCTTAATTGGCGATCAGATTCGATGGTTTTAGCGGGGGCCCTATCTAATAGGTCAAGCTTCTGTGGAAAGTCACTCCGTCTGCAGCTGCAATTCTCTAAGTTGAGCATCGTCATGCGTTGTATATGTCATAGATTCCTTTCAGCTATGTTCCAGCCCAGTTTTTGGAAAAGATACATTTGCAGGTTTTATTACATTGGCGAGTCTTAACATGTTGTCTTGCCGTCCTGCAATTATGCACCCTTTGCTGATGGATGCTAGAGTATGTGGGCTACCACCCTAGTCGTCGCCTCTCTGTTGGGAGGTTTCTCTCACTTGTTTGGGGGGAGCTAACCTTTGAAGAATTGTTGGTTAACGGTACATTCCATCTCACTGTGAGCCCATGAGTAGTCTACTTGTGTCATTTCCTATGGTCGCTCGTCATGCTAGTTGTGCGATTCTTGGGTCGTTGTTACTTGTTTAGGCCTCGCCATACATCATGATCTCATATGCCCTAAGGAAAGACTTCACCAGTGTGAACCAGGAAGGTTGCTTCAGGCCATGACTCGAATCGAAGGCAGAGCCTCATCGTCCACATTCTAACCGTTGGTTTCGGGTTCAGGTTGCAGCAACACATCTAGAAAAGTCAACTCTTCACGAAGCAGAAGTGCCTTCAATTAGATTCTAGAAGGGCACGAGTAGAGCGCCATCGCCGAACGACTTCACTATCTTCCGTAGTCATCTCAACTCTAGACAACTTGCGCCTAGACCTGACCACTGTCCTCCCAAGTCATGGGACCATGGGAGACTGCCAAACTAGTTTCATCTACCTTCTGCAAGTCTGGTTGACCTCACGTCACAGCAAAATACGAAAGACTATATCACGGCTCTCTTCCTCCCCTGTGTCGACTCTTGCCCACAACTCCTATTCGCCAACAGACTCTTCGATTTGCTTCTATTCCCTCCCGAATCCCAGGGCCCTTGTGGCTCGACAAGACGACATTCATCAATTTGGGTTCCAGTTACACACCCAATGGTAGAGCTTCGCTCATGCCCCAAGGCCGACAAAACTCTCAAGACTTCGTCGGGAAAGAGAGTGCACTGGGTCGATGATGATATGCTCCGGCACGACATGGGCAACACCTCTCAGGAATGCGTTGGGATTTTTGATGCACTTCCAGTGCTCTCCCCATCCATAGCCACCTGTAACATCGTTGACGGGTAACACTAACGATTCAACTAACCGAATCATCAGACCTCAAATCATCCGGCCTGATTGTCATTCAATGGCCCAACCTCTCCCAGGAAACAAAAATATTTGAAACAAGATGTGATAAGAAACAGCAAGAAGTGGTCGCAATATGCAACATGGTCTTCCCAGGTTGTCCAAGCGCGATTTATTTCGTCCTTGGATATTTTTCAAATTTAACCACTACTCTGGGACTTTCAAATACATCGTCGAATTATGCGGGACGCATCCCATAACTCCAAGTTACCATTTGTGCTTGTTGATATGTTACCATCTCATGATCTAGGCAGAAACGATGGGAAGGTAGGTCCTTCCATGAAGCACCACACCCCCCCAGCTCCAGTCATTTGAGCACCACCCTATGCCTGAAGAGCCATCTCCTCTCTACTCTGATGGCTGCCTCCCGCCCATGCATGTTTCGGATCAACAAGCTTCGCCACTAATTCTTTGGGGTCGCCAACCTTGCCCCATCCACCACCACCAGGAGTTTCGATAATGATTCTTTCTCCCGCTTTCATCAAAGCAGTATTCTTACCCCCGAGGTTGATACGTCGCTCTTCGTACACTACCTGGTCAAGTTTCCCATCTTTGTCCCCGCCATTTAGCAGCTTGTTTGATCTCTCGGGATTACTCGTCTCGACTTTACGAACCCAAGTATTCAAGCCGCACTGCGCATCTTCTCCACCAGCAAGACCGTAAGGATGGTAGACTCGTCTCTCGCTGAGAATTGACACTTGCGTCTCAGGCATCCGAAATTCGATATCACGAATGACACCATCACCACCACGATGTTGACCTTTTCCACCAGATCCAGCACGAAGGGAGAACTCCCGCAAAATGACAGGATATCGACGTTCAAACACTTCAGCGTCCGTGATGCGGGTGTTTGTCATGTGTGTGTGAACACCGCTAGTGCCGTCCCAACTTTTGCCAGCGCCACTGCCTCCTGCAATGGTCTCATAATATCCAAACCCTTTCGTCTCTTTCTGGCCTTCGATGTTTCCCCCGAAACCGAATGTCAAGTTGTTGCAATCACCCTGACTGGCCGCACATGCTTGAAAAGCTTTCAGAATTACGTCCGTCACGCGTTGTGATGTGAGCACATTTCCACCGACGACAGCAGCCTTGTCCGAGGGTGATAAGAAAGACTTTGGAGGTATGAGGACCTTTATGGGTTTAAGACAGCCTTGATTCAGGGGTATATCTTCGGAAATGAGACTCCTTAGGCAGTAGATGATTGCACTATAAGTGACAGCCTGTGGTGCATTAATATTCGCTTAAACCTTGTTAGTAAAAGTTTCTTCGGCAAGACGTGATCAAATACCATAGACTTCAGGGCCTGTCCCGGCGAAGTCAAAGATAGCCCCTCCCTTATCTGCATCAATCGTGATCTTGAGCTTGATTGGGCTACCATCATCCATGAAGTCGAGAGCAGAAAGGTCTTGACCCTCAAATCTCTTGCTCACGTCCTTTAGTAGGTTGCGGACGCTTAACTCCGCGTTGGACTGGATGTTTACCATGTAGAAGTTGACAACCTCTTCACTATATTCCTCTATCAGTGCGGAGATCAAATTGATACCCTTCATGTTACTCGATATCTGGGCTTTCAGGTCCGAAATATTGTCCGCTAGACATCTCGTCCCACTACAACCAGGATATTTGGCTGGTTCCTTAAGAAGCAATTCGGTAATCCGTTCTTCATTGAAACGCCCCGCACTCACAAGCTTCTCTGACTTGATAGCAGCGCCTTCTTGGTAGAGTTCCCTGGAGTGAGGTGGCATACTCCCAGGCAAAATTCCGCCGATATCAGCATGGTGTGCCCTGGAAGCTACGTAGAACAGGATTTTCTTTCCACTTTCGTTAAATGCTGGAGTGATGACTGTGATATCGGGAAGATGAGTTCCACCGTATTCTGGATGATTCGAAACAATGACATCTCCTTTCACTAGCTTCCCACGCCAGATATCAGCTTGGCGTTTTACACAGGTTGACATAGATCCTAGGTGAACAGGCAGATGTGGTGCATTGGCGACAAGCCCACCACTTGAGTCAAATAGAGCGCAACTGTAGTCAAGGCGCTCCTTCACGTTGGTACTGACACTCGTCTTCTGCAGAGCTCTTCCCATCTGTTCGGCGATTGCCATAAATCTATGCGCAAAGATGCTAAGTAGAATGGGATCAACTTCCTTGGTTGTATCTGGTCTCGAGCTTGACAGTATTAGCAGTGAGCCGCATAGTTAGCCTTAAGGAAACTCACTTATCGTTCAGTTCTTTGTCCCCAATATTTATGACGACATGGGTTTCGATAACTAAGGCTGTCGAGCTTGGTGTGATCACAATTGTTTGTGTACCATCTGCCTACAGAAGGATTAATGGGGAGAATACAATGAATTTGCGTCCACTGAATAAGAGAGCTTACTAAAACCGCTGGGCCCTTGATTCTGTCTCCCACCTCAAGATCTTCGAGCTTGTAAATTGGAGTATCGCGCCGCTCACCGTCGAAGTATACTTTTGAGCTCTTGTACTCCTTGCTGCCTTTCTGGATATCCCTTGCCTCTATCTCTTTTAATTGAACATCTACCGTTTTACTCATGCTGTGGAAGCTTTTGCCTATTCCCCGAACTCGGACATCATCTACAATAATATCTCGGTCAGGCAACGTGAAACCAAATTCTTGCTCATGCTGCTTGATAAAGGCTTTGCCGAAATCACCTCGTTCAATCGACTCTTCTGTTTCAGGCTTCACAATCATAAGAGCGGATTCAGTACCGCGGTATCGCATATTGAGATATTCTTCGAAGATAATAGCGTTGTCGTCGAACCCCTGACCTTGAAGGGCCCTTCTTGATTTAATTTTCAGCTCGTTCATTTTGTGCATCAAAGAGTCCTTGGAGTCTCCGTTTGCATCCCATACTTTGGAGTCTGGCTCCTGACGCTCGTCAACGACGTCCGCAAGTGCCATTCCATATGCAGAGAGAACTGATGAGTAGCGATGTACTAGAATTTGCCGAATACCTAGATTTTCTGCAATTGCGACAGCATGTTGGCCACCAGCACCTCCAAATGTAGCTAATCGATGTTTAGAGGTATCATGGCCTTTCGCTTCAGTGAGCGAACGAATTGGTCTCGTCATAGTTTCATTTGCAACAGTCAGAAATCCATATGCTACCTCGTCTGCAGACATATTCTTGCCACTCTCTTTGTTTACTTGTTCCGTTAGTTCACCGAGCAGTTTCTTGCTGGCCTCGATATCTAGTCCTTCGTCCTCATTCTTACCAAATATTTGGGGGAAGAAGTCAGGAAGTAGGCGACCTAGGAAGAGGTTTGCATCGGTCACGGTTGCAGGTCCCCCTTTTCGATAACAAGCTGGACCGGGATGGGCACCGGCCGATTCAGGGCCAACAACGAATAGTCCATTCTTGAAGAACAGACGCGACCCTCCACCAGCTGCAACGGTATTTATGTCCAGCTGTGGGGACTGGATGGTGACGCCAGCTGTAGTCGTCTCAAATACGTGCTCATATCTCCCGCCATATCTGGAAACGTCAGTGGAAGTTCCCCCCATATCAAATCCAATTACACCAGGTTGGTGCTTGGCTTCCTTGTCAAACGATGTCAGAGCGTAGCCGACTACCCCTCCCGCAGGACCAGAGAGAATGGCCTTCAGTCCAGAGAATTTGTCCACATCAACGAGGCCGCCGTCGCTTTGCATGAATTCACATCTTGCTCCTTTCGAGCCTCCCTCGGTCTTAACGCTTTCGCTTCCGAGCCCTCCCTCGAACCCCTTTTGAAAACCAGCAATGTACTTCTTGATGGCAGGAGTAAGATAAGCGTCTGCGCATGCAGATGTAGCTCTAGGGACCAACTTGATCATAGGCATGAGTTCGTGACTAAGTGAAATGTGGTCGAAGCCAATATCTCTTGCAATCTCGCCAACTAAGGCTTCGTGGTTGGGGAATGTGTATCCGTGCATTAAGCAGACTGCAATGCTCTTGATACCACGGCCATAAGCTTCTTGCAACTGCTTGCGGATTTCCTCCTTATCTGGTCTCTGCAGAATACGTACGGCCTCGCCAGATAAGCCTTTGACAAGATCCCTATTCTCGTCCAAACCACTTGACCCGACGTTAGTGATGTGCCTTTCTGGATCCTCAGCATAATCTTCCAGAGTGACCCTCTCATCAATCTCGATGACTCCTTCATACAGCACATCGGGCTTTTTGATAGCGAGATCGAAGATACGAGGACGCGACTGGTTGCCGATTTCGAGGCAATCCTTGAAACCTTTCGTTACCATCATGATGATGGGCTCTCCCTTGCGTTCCAGAAGAGCGTTCGTTGCAACAGTGGTTCCCATGCGGATAGACTCTATTTTGGTTGTATCAAGGGCTTCACCTCTCGGAATTTCTTTCTTTAGAAATTTTGACATGACACGACGAATGCCTTCCAGGGGTGCATCTTCGTAGTTTGTTGGGTCTTCGGATAGTAATTTGATAATTACATCATCCTCCATTTTTCCAGTCCCGGGATTGCCAACGCAATCAGTGAATGTTCCACCACGCTTCATAACATGTTAGCACATCGCAACTGATGTCATAAGTGAGAGTGCTTGGATTGAATGAGGCTATTTTGGAATCTTGGAGGAATAGACATATATAGCGAATATACTAGAGCCAAACGCTTAAGTATGGCTACAACATTGAGCTGGTGGCATCTGCGTTAAGTGTACCAGAGCAATAGCTCTAGGTGATTCACTTGAATTTGTACTACGCATCACGCTAACACCATGACCTGCCCTTGGTGAGGAAATGTGAAAATTGAGATGGGTATCAAGAAAGTCTGAGAAGCTACTTACATCGATCGCTATGCGAATTCCGCCTGGTGATGATGACTGCTTCCCCATCCTTGCTAATAGGTCCAACCAAAAGACCCTGAGAAGTTCGTCGTTTGATGAGAAAAGTCTGTAACGATGACCTTCCGAGATCGTTGAACTGCAATCGCGACTCAAGAACCCTGAGATAATATTTCTTCGAGGATGGATGCTGCCACTGCTACTATAATGCTATAATCGCAGTTGCTTCATCAGCAAGTCGCCTCGGGCCGCGACCTCCTCACCGCCTAGGCAGAACTGTTCTAAGTAGACTAGCGTTCCTGCCACTCAGACCCATCTACCCATCTTATTTATACAAGTACAACGTTGTAGTACTCGGCTTGCCTCGTGATATGAGCTATGTCATTCTCGACACTCTTAGGATAGTTGCCTGAGGATATACGGAGGTATTGTTGACTTCACAACGTCTTGCCTAATCATTTCCCATACTTGAGACTTGATAGAGACTACAGTGAACCTTCCTTTTTGACCATAGAGAATATTAACCAAGCTTAATGTCCTAGAAATCGTGGGACAATATAGGTAGAGTGTCCCTGACGCCGGAAACTCGCCTAATTCTCTAGAAAGACCTGGAGCAATAAGAATTCGATGTCAATATATTGGAAATTGGTGGTATCACATCAATTGCGCTGGAGGGCTGTGGGAGACTAGTGAATACAAGATGCCATTCCTGCCAACTTGAGCTGATCACTCAACCTCTCAAGATACCTGCTGCAAGTAGGCCTGCCCAAGTATTTCCCATACTAATGGCGATATCCTCAGCAGTTCGTTCCTGTTCATCCCGAAAGACACGAATGTCTACTCCAGCATCTGTCGCCCTCTCAGCTTCTAGCGACTGTGTAGCCTGAACTACTTCCTCTGGGAAAATATGTGTCTGAGCCTTCGAGGCTAACCACAGTAATAACCAGAGGACCTCTTGCTGATGCTTCTCGATTGCAAGGTGAAGTCCGGTCATGTTTCCGTTCAGCGGATCCTGGTATCTCAGAATATCGGCTGGTGGCATGTCGTCCTCATCACGGTCCTCCTCAATTGCCTTCAAGAGCTCCACGATTCCGGCGACATCGCCTTCACCACACATGACCAGAAAAGCGCGTGCAGGTCTCGCGGCAGGATTGACGTCGAGATATGCCTCTTCGGTGATGAGTGGGAGGATATCAAGGTCTTCTTGGATGCCGCCTTCATTGTGGTAGCGAGTGAGTACCTGAGGTTGTTGGGTTCCAGTTGGGGAGATTCTGTTTGTTGCTGATGGGCCGGGTCCTGTGGTTACTATGGACGTGTGACAAGATGGGCATTCAAGTTTGATGGCCATGGATGGCGACTCGTCCAGAAGACATTGCCTGAGATGCTAGTTAGCGTTGACTTTCGCTAATGAAACAGACCGTGAACGAGGAACAAGAGATGAGTTACCGTCATATGACGACGTACACCGAAAATCACACGTGCAGCAATCGTTACAGTATGAGCTTTCATACCGACGGGCCAAAACATGCTTTAGGAAGACTTTGAAACGTTAATTGACTTTGGAGCTAGCAGTTCGCAGAGTAATACCCGATTTTGAGGAGACTCGCATGACTGTTGGTGCAATAGAATATAGAGGGAAAGTTGCTCAGCGCAAAATTCTCTACCTATGGATAACAAAACCAAGGGACATTACCAGTGGAAGCGACATCGACAGCCCAGCGTGAGATCATCAGGGGCAGATTGCGAGACTCCAACAGAAGATGAAGTGGCCTCATCGAACGAGTCCGGATCTAATTCAACTATCAACTCTTGGTCGCATAGCCGGCATGCAGACATTTTGTCCGATTTTTCAAGTGACTTGGTGTTGTTGACCAGGGTTGTTGTTGTTGGACAGGACTTCGCTTACTTGTCCGCACAGTCTTGCATACGGAGTACAAGTCCCAACCTATTTGCAAGTCCCCGTATTAAAAACATGGCACGTGTGGGTTTGTCAGGTGACCTTGATCAAAAGCTCGCAGAGCGCTTCGCCCCGTCTTGCGGAGCTTTTTGATCCGGATCACCTGACAAGTTCGCACGTCGTCCTTCGATCAGTGTCACCTGACAAACTCACACGTGCCATGTTTTTAAATCTCCGTGCGACTTAATAACTCGCCTCGTGATATGGGCATGCGAGCCGAGTATTACTGTACGAAAGGGGGTGGACAGAATTGAGGGAACAGCAAGGGTTTTCTGCCATTGCAACTAGTCTAAATACAGTAAAAACTTGACGCTGCTCTACACTCTGCTTTGCTTTCAAAATGATGTTTGAGCTCCCTTTCTAACTAATACCTTTGCAATCCTCTGTGGCATAGAATCGATATATTTATTGAAATCCTCCACTATAATCTCCTTCTCCCAGATATCAATAAGAGCTTCCTTCAATTGCTGTAAGCTCCAGCCGCCATGGGGATTCCGATTCCTTAGTCTCTGCTTTAATATCCTCCATACATTCTCAATAGGATTGAGATCTGGAGAATTACCAGGCCAATCAAGTAGAGTATTGATATGGCACTCTATTCTAGCAGCATTACACAAGCCCTTATTCCCCTTTGTGTCCTTAAGGCCATGAACCCTACTACCATCTTCCACGCAAAAGAATCCCTGAGAGTTTTGCTCTTTAAATATCCCTTGTAATAGCCCTCGTAGAATCTGCTCTTCGTACTTCTTTTGTGTGAATCCTTTGCCTTATCCATCCATGCATACAAAGTAGAGACTTGACTTGAAGTTATACCCAATTACAGCCCAGCACATTATAGAATCGCGGCCAGAATTGAAGGTAAACTGGATATAATCAAGCCTTCTACGCTCGCCGCGTTTCCGTAAGACTTTAACACGCCGGCGGAGGTTTGTACGCGCTATAGTCTTATCCGTATATATCCCCCTCCTCTAATATGATGCTGGACGATCCCAGTGCTTGATTGCAAAGCAATAGCGTGCAAGCTTTTGAGCCGCAGAGAGGAAAGGCTTCGAATCCGGTATATGATAATGATATCCCCATCGATTCCACGCCCGTAAAAGTGTCTTATATGATGCTTCGATACCACATGCTTCTTTCGCAATCGTTTCGAGGGGGAGGATTCGGCGGTCGTAGTATCTAGTAATCCAAAGGATCATTTGATTGATATGCTCGTCCTTTATTATAGGCTGTCTACCTAGCTTCTTCGATAATGGACGCGTACGGCGTTCAGTCGTATGGAGAGTCCATTTCCAAGTAGTATTCCTAGGTAACTTTAGCTCTTTGGCAGTAGCAGATTTGGAACACCCCTTTTCATTGACTAAGAAGAAGAATCTGGCTTTCTTTGGTGTATTCCATTCATGGCGTACGCGTCCCATTGTAAAGTGCTAATAATAAAGATGTCGTGAGAGACGGTGAAAGAAGAAGGAAATAGAATAAAGCGGCGGCAGATTAGGCTCACCGCCTTGTTCCCTCAATTCTGTCCACCCCCTTTCGTACTTCGTGCGGCCGTACAGTGCGGGTGATCGGCGACTTTGTCGATCGTCGTCGCGTCTCTTCATGCTTCAGAAGTTCAGCCTCAATCCCTTGATTCGTACTCCGTGCCAAGCAACGCGTAATTGTCATGTAGGGTGGCTCTTTTTCGCATCATCATGTCGTCCTCTTCCTTTCTTTGCAATCACCCTCCTTTTCATAGTCAATTCCTTTAGCCTATCTATCTGTATGGAAGATTGCGTTTCCAGCACCCCAGCAACAACACCACGTATCAACCGTGGAAAGCCTCTTTTCGTGGCCTTGAATAACCTCCTTTGCACCCTCGAAAAATCAGTTGGTCGATATGCTACAGCCTCCGAACCCGAACCATGGGCAGAACCTACCATTTCTGCGCCCAGGAGCAGCTCGGGCACCTAAGAAATCACCTGTCCGTTGCTTCCGTCGAACGCGGTCGCCGCGCATTGTCACCGGCATCCTCTTCTCCATAATTTTCACTATTTCTGTTGGTGGATTTCTCATGTCGATGCCATCTATACGACTGATTGAGGACATCGCATGCCATCGCTACTACAATGGGTTAAGGGGGAAGGATCGCGTTGGGCTGGACGAGGATATTGAAGAGGAGCTATGCAAGAAAGATGCCATTCAGAGCCAGATAAATGTGCTCTTTGGAGTATCTTCATTTCTGGCTCCAATTCCAGGTAGGATGCCGCAAACACTGTCTACAAATTGGGTTATGAGCTGGTTGATTAACCAATCACCTTCATAGGTCTATTGACAACTATAGTGTATGGTGCGCTTACGGACAAGTAAGTGCATGAATTTCTCATGATGATCCTCCATTCTGGAACCACATTGACAGAATGTTCGCTGACTGGTCTGCTTTAGAATTGGACGTAAGCCAGTCTTTATTCTTGCAGCATTTGGCATGATTCTCTCAAGCTGCTACGACCTCACAATTTTGTGGTTTTGGAAGATCCTACCTTTACGTCTACTCTGGTTCTCCCCGGTGTTTGCATTCATTGGAGGTGGGGAGGCTGTAGCAACCATGACCTTTTATACTGTGGCGTGCGATATTACAACAGAAGCAAACAGGTATGTATCGTGCTCTTACAGTAAAATCCTCAATCATGGACTGATTAAATCAGAGCAAACGTCTTCTTGTTAGGTGGCTGTTCCCATCTTTTGGCCCACTTGCTCGCACCTTCGATCGCCCGCCTTTTAATGGAACAATCACCATGGCTTGCCTTGATTACAGGATGGTCCATCATGACCGGCGGGTGGTTCATTGTTACATTCATGCCAGAAACCCTCCATCTTCGAGTCTGCACCACGTCAGGACAACTTGTCAGAAATGCACCCAAGGAGGGGAATTTGGCATCTACCAAAGGATGCAGCAACCACACGGTGCTCACCTCAATTCGGGCTCAACTTGTTGACGCTTTAAAGAGGACGCGTAGCGCGACGCAAGTCCTCCTGTCTACGTCTGTTCGACTCCTCCTTGTCACATTTGTGATTGGGCCATTTTGTACAGTTTCAGTAGGCTTATCTGTGAGATATGTGTCGAAGCGGTTTACTTGGAAGATACAAGAGGTCATGCTCCTTCTGTCTCTCCGTGCGTTTGTAAATATTATCCTGCTACTGGCGATTATACCTATAGTCTCTAAAGTCTTAATGAGTCGGCTAGGCTACTCATCTAAAGAGAAAGACCTGTCATTGTCAAAGTTCTCTGCGGTAGTGCTGGTTGCTGGCTCGATTTGTATCGCCGCAAGTCGTAATATCAGTTCAACGATCTTGGGCATGGTAGTCTGGACTTTGGGCACTGGTTTCTCATCACTTGTCAGATCCCTCATCACTACATTGGTTGAGAAAGAGCAAATTGGGCGACTCTATGCTGCTATTACCGTGGTAGAAACAATAGGGTTTCTTGTGGCAGGCCCAT
Organism: Amylocarpus encephaloides; assembly: GCA_019669835.1. Lineage (NCBI taxonomy): Eukaryota > Fungi > Ascomycota > Leotiomycetes > Helotiales > Amylocarpus > Amylocarpus encephaloides. The sequence goes on along the minus strand of MU251451.1, from coordinate 24,511 downwards.
TACTAAATTGGCTCTTCACTGTAGGCATGTCAGCAGGAGGAGACTGGATAGGATTGCCATTCTACTGCCTTGCTATACTTTGTCTTCTGGCAAGTCTCGGCATATGGTATTTCAGAATACCCTCTGACAGGAGGCAACAAGACTACGTCCCTGTCCCCGTGGGAGAGGAGTATCTAGACAACCTGGAGGGCGTGGAATGGAACGGGGATCTCATCTTGCTGGAATCCCAGGACCGCGAAAGATTAAGGGGTGATGTTTGAGAACTCAAGAAACACAAGCACGAATCCCCAATCAACGAACAAGCGACCATCATCTACAACAATAGAGTTGAAATTGCCGAGTAGAATGACCTAGTCCTAGAGAGGAGCACTGATGGATGTCCTACTGCATTGATCTATACTACGATTTTCCGATCAGAGCAATTCCGACCCAGTACCGTTTGTCGCGTCATATGCCAGACGATACTGCTTCAAGGATTTTGAAAACAGAGGTCGATAGTCATTCCATCCTGTCAGATCCCTCAATTTTTGACTGCTAGTCCACTGCGAGAACCCAAAGAGTATTCTCCCAAAGTTTTCATCGGCTCTACCGCCCTCTGGCCACGCATCTATTACAAATTTGGCGCCACCTTTGATTTCATATTCCTGCACAAGAGATTCGGCAATCTCCTCCAACGTTTCGAATCTGTAAGAAGACATATTGAAGCATTCATTCTTGACAGCTTCCCTGTTGGCAAGGCCGGTCTCTGCAAGGGCGAGGTAGGCATCACCACAATCATCAACATGCATAGCATGAAGGATAGTTAGGGGATCTTCTCTGAATTCCAGTAGTTCTTTCTCCACGGCTTCTTGGGCCACGACGAAGAATCCCGCATAATAGCTTGATGCAAGACCATACACATTTGTCGGCCTGACCACAGCCGCATCAAAGGCATCACTGTGATCGAGGGTTTTGATAGAGTATGTGGTGCGATGGATGAGCAGAGGAACCGAATTGAGGGGTGACGCCTCTGTGTGTGGTTGCAGACCAGGAGAGTTGGCAAGATAAGGCATCATGCCATAATCTTTACAACCAGATGTGAAGAGGACCAGCGGCTTCCCTTTCCCGGCCTTCTTTGTCGACTCCGAGATTTTGAGCAACAGGCTAATGATCTGGTTATAATGCGGGATATAGTTCCTTAGTTGCTCAGTTGTTGAAACCACAACATTGAAGACGATGCCTTCACTTTCGAGTTTACTGAGGAAGGGGAACGATGGATCCTCGAAAGTCCCCACTATGGGTATGATCTCGTTTGCTGCGAGGGTTTTGACGCTCTTTTTAGAGCGAACAAGACCGTATGTTCTCCATCCTTTGCGGACGAAAGCACGAGCAACAGCGCTGCCGATGTAGCCATTTGCTCCCGTGACGAGAACGCTTTTGGGTACCGGGTCTTGGGACATTTAAGAAGGCCGAAGATCAATTAAGGATTGAGAAGGTCGTATCAAGTCAGAGTGATGATCACATTGTAAAAAAAGTTGAGGTTGATTCTCAACCCTCGAATTGATATAGACATTGTTCACGACAATGACGTTCTAGTGTCTATTCGCAAATCCGATTTCAAAGCATCCTTGGTCCACTTCACTCCACGTGATAAGCTCCTCATTCTTAAACCTGAACATTTCAGAATACCCTTAACTTATCGTAAGCGCCTACTGCTACTACCTAAGTAGTAAAGGTTGTTTCCGATAGCGACAAAGTTGTAGAGGAAAGCAATAAGACCAAAAGATAGAGTTTCTGTTGATGAGCAAGCTCGATCTCTATTAAAATTAGCAAAGGTATTCTTTGAAATAAATCATGTACTATCTTATAGGATTTCTTTTTTGTACAGCATGTGTTATTTTTCGCATTATTTTGAAATAATAGTATTATTTTAGTAACGCTAGTGGACTAGCGCATCTTTTTTTATTGTTTTCCGTATTATTTAATAGTACGGATTATTTTTAAATCCACTCGGGCTCTAGGCCTATGTCAGTAAGCCATTAATAGGACTGTCTGGCACGGTGGACACGAGCATATGCCTCTTCTCATTGGGTGCCTTGCTATCCAAAACTGGAAGACAAGGGCTGGTATCAAATGGTTTGCTGCGCGACCCGAAGCGAAAGATTCATGGGATAACAAAGGTATGAAGTTTCGAAACTCACAGCAGGCTGGTCCGGTACGATGAAATTATATATGCCGTCTACGAACCTTGTGTGCTCGTATGTTAGAGGAAGCTAATTTGTGGAAGCGGCGAACATACAGGTTATGGGCGTCTTGCAAAGCATATGCTTCCGGTCCATTCTACAGCTTTGTAAACCCGTCTTTCGGCGGTTGAAGCCAATTTCTCTCATCATAAACAGCGCTCTCCCCTTCAATAACATGAAAGGTGTAAATGATCCTTCCCTTCTGACTGACATTCTTCTCACTTTTGTGCAGCAAGTTCCCATGTATCAGAACTAGCGTCCCCGCCTTCACCTCTCCCAATTTATACTCTCCCGTTATATCTGCCTTCCCAAAGTCCTTTTCATTAGGGAATTTACGACCTTCCGTATCGATAAACTCAGTCCCCGTCCCATCGCCCTTCCGTACAAATCTCCGGCTCACTTCCGCGCTCTTGTGACTCCTGGGTAGAAAGCTTAGACATCCGTTCTCGACGGTCGCATCTTCGAGAGCGTACCAGAAGCCGACGGCAGATGGGGGATCGGTGTAAAGGAATGTGGAATCTTGATGTGGAGGAACTGCACCTCCAATTTCTGGTTGTTTGCATATAACCATGCTTTGAAGACACCGTGGATCGCGGAAGCCGAGCGAGCGCGCGATTGCACTGGGAGAATGTGTAGATGAATCGGAAAGGAGAGAAGCGAAAGGTGGTGAGAGGGCGTGGAGGTAGTGGCCTATTTTGTTTATTGCCCGGGCTTTGGGTTTGGAAAGGTTTCCAGTGGAGTCAAAAGCATCTAGAAGAGGTCGAGACTTAGTATATGCAATACTGACAAACGGCAGAGAGGAACTTTACCTTCTTCGAAGAAGAAGCGTATCTTGTCTCCACTGGTCAAGAAGTAATCGTCGCCAACATGTTCCCCATCCTTGCCTTCACCAGTAGAGAACTTTGTCATAGGATGGTCGTCCAACGAGAAACCCTCAAGGAGTGAACCTGTTTCGTCGAGCAGCGACCTCAAGGTCTCCGAATCGAGAGCATCCGGAATGAATAAGTAGCCATCTTGCTCGAAGGTTTCCAGTTGTTCTCTTGTTAGTCCTTTGGAGGAAGCTGGAGTAGGACTAGGTGAAGTTCGAGAAGGAGCCATATCATTTGATCCTTTGGGACACAGTTGTGGTGTTGAAGGCTCTTGGGATGGTCCGGCTCGGCGATTTCGATGTCGGCTCAACTACTATCGCGTCATTTTACATTTGTTTTCCTATAGGTTGTACTTGTAAGAGCTTATCGTCCCCCTGTCGAACCGATAAAGGCTCGGAATCGCTTGGAAATGTACGTTGTAAGAGCTTACAACTTGCAAAAAGGGGGGTGGGCTTGAGTGGTTTTGTCTCCGATATGGGTGCAAGAGCAAAAAACAAAAAAGTCCGCTGTGTGCAGGCTGAGGGGTTCGAACCCTCGCATCTTTCGATAATGGTGGGTCAAATGACTTAAAACCATCGCCTTAGACCACTCGGCCAAACCTGCTTGAAAAATGTGTTGGCTTAATTAAAGCTATGTTCAAACAAGCGAAAATCGGAGCTTCAGAGCCGAAGTATCCCCTGTCTAATACATATGGCATAGCTCATATCACGAGGCGAACCGAGTATTAGCGTTAATTGGCTAGGAAAGCAATGCGAGGTTAGCACAACAAAAGGACCTTTAAAATTTCCAAGGTAATACTCGGGATATGTAAAACGGCTTCCTAATATATCGATCCACCCTAGATAACCTTTTTTCTAGGAGTCTATATAGTAACCTAATATCTTATTAAATTTTTCGAGCTAGAGGGAACTCATAGTTGTGGTTATTAGGTAGAGTAGTTCCTATTTTAGAATCCAGGTTTAGCGGGTGAGAATTGGACTTTTATGTACTACAAGTTTTAGTATAGTTTAGGACAAGCCAATTTACTCAGGAAGGCGTTTCACTTATCCCGAGTATAATAAGACGAGGCTCCTATCACGAATGGAACCGAGGATTAACAATCACACCACTTTATACAGCAATTCTAAGGCCTATAGAGACATAGGACAGAGAAATGCAGGACGAATTGTTAGTTCGTGCGACCTATTGTTAATTCGGATATAGTGAGTGAGTAAAGAGTCAAATAAAGTCTGTACTCTCGGGGGCATGGTTTGCAAGTCATATATTGAATTGATGTATTAACTGGTGATTTTTGCTCATCTGTGAAGCCATTCGACACAGAAATGGCCCCGAAACCCAGTGTTCGGAACCTCACCATGATGAGTGAGGAGCTATCATAAAGAGAAACGTATTATCCACGATACATGCTTTTACCAGATCCATAGGTGCAAACTTGCCAAACGCCATCAACCCGCAGTTGTTCAACCTCTGGCGTAAGGGTGAAATCCACGCTGGGCGCCACCTCGACCACCTCCACGATAGTTTGCACCTGGCTTTCCAGCATTCTTTGGGCCGGTAGGAGCATTTGCAGGAGGAGCACTGACAGGACCGCTCTGTGGAGGTGCTGATCCTCGATTGCTCCCACCGCCGCTTCCACCGCCTCTACCTCCCTGGAAACTCCCACGGCCTCCACCACCGCTTGGGACAGCAGGTTGTGGAACATCATCATACATGCCCTCCCAAGAAGTTGGCCCATTCCCTCCGCCCATACCATAACTGCCTCCACCGCCACCGTACTGAGATTGATCACGTCCTGCTCGACGCATCTGTTGTTGCTCGTATTTCTGCTGCTCGAACATTTGCTGCTCATAAGCATTGTAGCCAGGCGTGCCAACTCGACCTCCAGGATTGCTTCCATTCCCAGCAGGATTGTTACCGCCGCCACCCATTGCCTGTGCCTGCATTTGTTGCATTTGCTGCATCATCTGTGGATTCATTCCCTGCATACCAGCCATTGCTGCATTAGGACTTTGTGGACTCTGGCTTCTGCCGCTATTGCCGCCTTGCATTTGTTGCTGCATCTGTTGCATCTGTTGCATCTGCATCATCTGCTGCATCATAGCAGGATTCATACCACCAGGCATTCCAGGCATACCTCTTCCCATCGCCATTTGTGATTGCATCATGGCGAAGTATTGTTGCATTCGCTGCCAGTATTGAGCCATCAATTGAGGTGTCATTCCGCCCGCACCCATTTGTCCTGCAGGACCCGAAGGCGCTTGATTTTGATGTTGAGCTTCGTCGGCGCCACCTTTACGAAAGCGGCCACCTCCTGCGCCGCTTCGCCCTCCCCGAACTTCTTCTTCCTCTCTCATGTTACCTCGGGGTTGTGCCTTCTTCACCTCGATCGGCTTGCCAAGGATCTCAAGTGGAGAGTCAAGGCAGGCTTCAACAGCTGCTTCGCTATCGAATGTGACGAAACCAAACCCACGTGGTCGACCAGTATCTTTATCCATCATGAGAGTGGCATCGACGACTCGACCAAACTGCATGAAATATTCTTTGAAGTCTTGTTCGGTAGCTTCTTGACTGACACCACCAACAAAGATCTTGCTCGTGCGCTCTTGCTCATCTCTTGGTATCGCTCGCTTAGGATCGATCTGGAATTTATATATCAGCAAATGCAAAGAATAGTCCAACACAGCTATTCGTGCAAATTGTTGGTTTGAAAGGGAAAGTTTCTTACAATCTTGCCATCCAAGTAATGCTCTTTGACCATCACGATGTTGACAGTGCGTGCATCCTTGAATGTGAGAAAACCGAATCCTCTTGACCGACCGGAAGCACCATCTCTCATGACAGTACACTCTAAGACCTCACCAAATTGGGAGAAATACTCTTTAAGAGATTCTACGAATAACAATCAGTCCAGGTAGTGATATTGATTGTTCCCGTTGACTTACCATCAGTAGTTTCCCAGTTGAGCCCACCAATGAACATCTTCCTATGGTTCAAGACTAGTCAGCAAGCGAGCATTTTAAAAAATCCGAGAAAAATAGTAGAAACTTCTGAGACACATTCAAGCTGCGATGCCAGTTCATAGCTGTGTTTGCGCATCCGCTTCTGACCTTCCTCGGTGTGCTTGAAATGGTTGTGATGTTTTGCTTCTAACACTCTTTCATGAACGCCAGGGAATGGGCACAAGCGAGCGACGCCCCGGAACGTGCAATAGGCAAATGAACAGCACTGAAAGCTGCAGGGTCTGCAGTATGTTTCGATAGTTTCGTGTGCATCATTCCGTTTGAAGGTAGTGAGCTTTGTTGGTTGAATTGGTTGTGAGTTCTCGACAAAAGACGGCAATGAGCATTGCCACCCAGGGGCCATGCCAAAGAAACCCATGGAAGTCATGAAATGAAGGCTGACACCAGGACATCCAAGTTCAATCGTATCTTTTGCTATCGTCATGCTAGGTACTGGCGTGGGCCGCTATGCGCTGCCTGTTCTGCTATGCCTATCTCTAGCCAAATTTGTTGCTCTATGAAGATAATCTCGACAATAGGCTATGTAGGCTTCTGACTATGGCTTGCTGTGATGTCGGATGAATCAAGGCGAACTTCCAGTTTCATTGAGCCCTTCCCATAACGTAGTCCCAGCCACAAGCTTGTCGGCTTCCATTTTCTTTGTGTCTATGATTCTTGAATGAATGCACAGGTTTTGTGTTGCCTCTGAATAGCCCATAAAACCTGTACTGTAACAAGCCAAGATCATAAATCCAATCTGCCCCTTTGGTATTGCTAGTGATGCTCAAGTGACGCTCAAGTAACGCTGGGTACTGTAGTTGTGATGCATTTTCGAGCTCCCATGGCTGTTTCCAAGTTGCCTTTGACGAGCCTAAACTAGCCACAACCTCCCCATTTTCGTACGCTCCACCCAACCATTCTTCCCTTTGCTCCAGTACTTGTCCTACATGTAGCAATCATGTGCGGTTCAGAGAAGATCCACTCCCAAGTCTTCGAAGTAGACTTTCTTCAGAGTAGTCCAGATGTCATGGCAAGCGGGAGGTAATCAACTAGAGTCAAGCGCAATTATACACGAAAAGAGTAAACTGAAATAATCCAAGAGAAATCTTACCCATCCTCTTTGATTCCCGGCCCATTCGACTCATGATTCGATGAAGGATCATAACTAGCGCCATTGCCCAAATTGAAATCTATCTCGTCATCATCTTCCATCTCCTGCTCGGCCTCATAGGTTTGCACAACCATGCTGTTCGCTTCATGGTTCCCGACAGGCTCTTCGGCTTTTGGTTCGACAGGAGCAGAAACTTCGGTTATGATGGCCGTCGATTCGCCTTTTGGCGCATTATCATCCTCGGTGTAACTACTCAACAGGTCAGATCGGTCACAATAGCTGGCACTTAGATAGATTGCGGCAAGGAAATAACACAGTATTTGTGGTATTTCCAGCTTCACAGTAAGAAAATAGCGCGTATCCAGGGGCGCAGAGGAACAATACTCACAGATCAGCGAACAGATCATCTTCGAAGGTCTCTGGTTCTGCCATGTTGATGGAGCACTGATGCAAAGTCGGGATTCGTTGTCCAGAAGATTGCAAGCAAGCTGTCGAGGTCGCGCAACGGCTGCGTGGCTGAAACTTGCCGATAAGGTGATCAAGTTGATGGCGAGCCTGTGAAGAAGTTGCAAAAATATTAGTGTCGTAAGGTTTAGTGGTAACAAAGTGAAAGGCCGTGCATTCCACAAATGAAAGAGTGGAAGAAGATTGAAAGTAGGAGAGAGGGGTTGGACTTTGGTTGGTACAACCAGTTGATTTCCATCTAGGTTTCTCTCGCACAAGCGCCATGGAGCGCGCTTAACGCGGCCGGCAGCCAACTTACATAATACGTTTAGAGACACGTGAGCCAGAACATCGCGGGGAGCAATAAAGTAGAGGACTCGAAGACTTTCCTACTTAGAACGCAGACTCCGGACCAAGTCTGCAATCGAAGCTTCCAGGATGTTTTCCTCTTCAAATGGCAGTAAGAAGCCGGCGCAGCAGGTCAGTGCAGAGCTTCTTATGGTCTCAATTTGCAACAGAGCTGACTACATGGTCTAGGAGATGGTACAGGTTGGTGAGTGCAATTCCCTCTTTACTCGCGACCACAGATTTTAAACAATTCTACGGTTTTAGAGAGTGTAGTTTGCTAATTCGCTTATGATTTCGCAGAAAGATCTGAGTATGTCCCAAAGATTTTCGAAATGTCAATGTGCTCGAGCAAGATGTCGTTTGGAAAGTGTTAGTCCGCTGACATTGCCATGTAGGCCTGCTTCTCCATTTTGGAGGACCCGAACCCAAAGCTCAGATGGGCGCCGAGATTCCTCTCCGAAGAAAACCCCCACGAGGGAATCTGGATTGGTGGTAGGGGCTTCGTACTCTCATACGGACATTTTGAGGGTAGATAATCTGTAAGTACGATTCAGTCTCAAGGAACCATGAGCTGATATATGAATGCTAGAAACCTCTCTTCTCACTCGTCAAGACCTCGAACCCCACCACTCTCCTCTTCGAACAAAACGTGCAGTGATACGCCGCCGCTAAATAGGGGAAGCTCTGGCCTCGCTTCCCCGCCACGTAGAACATATACAGACTTTCTATCACATACGAACAACGACTGGAATGCTGATGAAGAGGGGGACGATGATGATGACTATGGTTACGATAATGATGATGACGATGACTTCGGTCTACCCAGTGTTTCAAGCATGAAACGTAAAACGAAAAAGCCGCCGAGTGGAAATCGAACCGAATCTGGGGGTAATCTTGCATCTATTGGCCAAGCTTTACAGGGAGGGTATGGGGGATTTGGACCCCGTCGACTTTCAAATAGCGCCGATATTGCCATCGAAAGACCCGCGCCAAGTTATCCAGTGGCGAAGAAAAGCGAAGGGAAGATTCTCAGACCTCAGTATAAAGAGATTCTTAGAGATCCGGCCAACTCTCTACACCTCATCAACCACCTACCTATTCCTCGAGGCGCCTCGTCTAAAGACGTTGATGTACACAACGCCAGAATCACGCGAATCAATAAATTCAAGCGAATATTGCAGGCTACTTCGATATCATTACCCGACTTACGTGCTGCTGCGTGGTCAGGCGTCCCTGAGGAAGTCAGAGTAATGACTTGGCAACTACTTCTTGGCTATCTACCAACTAGTAGCGAGAGGCGTGTCGGAACTTTGGAAAGAAAACGAAAGGAATATCTTGATGGAGTTCGACAAGCTTTTGAGAGAGGTGGCAATACATCCACTCCTGCTGGTAAAATCCGAGGTTTAGATGAGGCAGTGTGGCATCAGATCAGCATCGACGTCCCTCGTACAAATCCGCATCTCGAACTGTATGGTTATGAGGCAACGCAGCGGTCACTTGAGAGAATTCTCTACGTTTGGGCCGTACGGCATCCAGCAAGTGGGTACGTTCAGGGCATTAATGATCTTGTTACGCCCTTCTGGCAAGTTTTCCTTGCCAGCTATATCACCGACTCAGATGTCGAGAGTGGAATGGACCCCGGACAATTACCAAAACCAGTCCTAGACGCAGTAGAAGCTGATTCATTCTGGTGTCTGACGAAGCTCCTGGATGGTATCCAGGACAATTACATTTTTGCCCAGCCAGGTATCCAGCGTCAAGTCGCTGCTCTTCACGATCTCACAGCGCGTATTGACCAAGCACTCGCCAAACATTTAGAGCAAGAAGGCGTGGAATTTATTCAGTTCAGCTTTCGCTGGATGAACTGCCTGTTGATGCGGGAAATAAGTGTTCAAAACACAATCAGAATGTGGGACACTTATATGGTACTGTCTACCCTTTCTAATCATTAGAATTTGCTAACTAATCATAGGCTGAGGAACAAGGGTTTTCTGAGTTCCACCTGTATGTTTGCGTGGCGTTCCTTGTTAAGTGGTCTGATAAGTTACGGAAAATGGACTTCCAGGAAGTTATGATGTTTCTCCAAGCCTTACCTACACGAGATTGGACCGAGAAAGATATCGAGCTTTTGCTTAGCGAGGCCTTCATTTGGCAGTCGCTATTCAAGGGATCTGCATCACATTTGAGGGGTGGATCGGACAAAACACCTTCAAACACTGCTATAGGGACATGAGAATATGAACTCTGAATGAACCAATCAACATTCTGAGATTAACATGACGGACGCTATCCATTCAAAGAACGCTCCAGAACAAGCAGTACCGGCTCTTTGGAGGCAGCACAGAGCTGACAATGCCGATTGCCAAATCCTCTCAGTTGGCCCGCTGTAATTCCCCTACGACAATGCGACACAGAGCTGGTGTCGTCTCTTAGGTACATCAGCAACTGATAAGTAGCCATTGTGATAAATCACTGTGCTGGCAACGGGAAGCTCATGAGGAAGTAAGCAAGTTCATCCCTTGATCGTGGATGCAACTCCATTAGGCACGATCTATCTCCACCTCGGAGGCGAGGGTATAATTTAGAGGATAGGCACAGACATAGCCATTCAATATGGTATCATGTCTAATAGGTTTCCATTAGGTTCCAAAGACATAATGTGGAAAGAAAGCCAATTATGGAAGTCACCTCAGCCTCAAACTCCCCATGATGTAGCCTTTAAATGAATTGGGCTCCGTCAAGCTCAATCATATGCCCGCTGTGGTATCCTAATAACGCCCAGATTAACTTTTTTTTTACACCCATCAAACCCCGCCGATCATCGAAATCGTGATTATTCTCCTTCCACCTCTGGCGCGTCCTCAATCTTTGCCTTCTTCACAGCCTCCCCCTCCTCTACTAGACCCTCTTCTGCCTTACGCTTTCCATTGGTGCCATTGGACTGTGCACTGGGTTCGGGCGTGGCGGATTTGCCGTCTTTATCGTCCTTTTTACGTCGCACAAGTCCTGACAGATCAGTGGCGTTTTTCTTGGCTTCTTCGATTCTGGCATTAGCCTCTGCAGGTGACTCGCCTAGAGTTGCACCAAGAATTCCTCCCATTGCATTTCCTGCTGCCATTCCTAGAGCTGACTTCATGCCATCCACATCGACAGGGCCGGCTTTCAACTCTGCAAGCTAAATCATGGAGTCAGGTGTGAAGATTCTAAAGGTGTTTCACCGAGCGATAGACCTACTCTGTTCTCTAAATCACCCAACATCTCTCTGACATCGGCAATGACACTTCGTAAGATATCGTTGTCGTCCGGAGATGAAGAAGAAGCAAGGACTACCTCCTTGGCTTGTAGATTTGCCTTTGTGCTGTCAATCGCAGCTTGCATCTCAACTACAGCCTCATCTCTGAGCTTCTGGCTGTCATCGGCCTCATTATCGGTTGAAGTTCCATCATGGGTGTTTGAAGCGAACTCCAACGCAAGAGATAATTTGAAGTGAGCTTCTGCAGTCTGTGGTGCTTCTTCGGCAAACAGGTCCTTTTTGTATTTCAAAGAAGCCCTCGAATCATGTACAGCGGCAGGGAAACTGTGAGAATGAGCAAAGCACATGTGAAGTCAAGAACGTCGTTTGCCAATGTTTGACCTACCTTTCGTTTTCAAGCGATATTTCGGCAAGGATATCGTGGGTATCTGCAAGTCGGTCTTTCAAATGTTTGGTCATTGCATCATCATCCACTTCCTTTCCTTTGCCTTCCCCCTCAGCAAGCTCCAATTTCTTCACGAATAGTACCCGAGCGAGGTCTAGAATCTCGAATGCGGCAGCTAGATCATCGTCGTCCTCTTCGCCTTCTCCTTCCTATTAAGCTATTAGATGATATCGCAAGGACAACAAGGTGAATGTACCTCATCTTCCTCGTCAGAATCTTCAAAGTTCTCATCGCCGGCAAAAGTAAACAATGGTTTCTTCGCATCAGCATCAGCATCAGCATCAGCATCAGCATCTTTCTTCGCGTCCCCATTTTGTCCAGCGACAATTGTAACGCCAGCCTCTGTAACCTGCTCGCTCTCGGATTTAAGTTCCTCCTTCACCTCTTCTCTCTGCTTTGCTGGAGCAGGTGCCTTCTTTTTCTTCTTCTTCTCTCCCGCTGCTCCTCCTAGAATATCACTTTTGCTTTGACCGACTTTGAAGACCGAACGTCCATAAAGGAATAGAATCTCAGCATTGTCGGGGGACATTTCGCCGTTGAGTTCAGCTTGTAGTTCTGAAGCTCGCGCGTACAAATCGGCCGCTTCGGAGTAGTTCTTGCGTGCATACTGTGCTGTTCCCTTGGCGCAAAGGTCTGCGAGCGATACTTTGACGGAATTGTAGATTTCGGTTGCTGAAGAAGACTCCTCTGCGGTCTCTTCAGGGAGGGCGACAGGTTGTTCGACAGGATCTGCCATGGTGATCTTGTTGGTGATCTTAAGACGTCGTAGGTTGACTTATCACTAGATCTAGAGAGGAAAATCGATCAACTCAACGAAAGGGAAACTTCGAATTGATTCTGATGATCAAATGATGGTGTTGTGGAGTGCGGAATCCTATTTGCGGCGAGCTGTATGGAGTGCGGTTGGGTACTGCGGTGTAGTGACAGGGATGAGCAGACGTGACCCCTGCACAAAAAGCACTTTAACGCGACACGCGACCCAAACGCGTCTCCCAAGTGGACCCTTCGAAGCTTTTGAAAGCAATATAGACACAACACCACGACTTTCGATTCTGATATTGATCGCACCATGAGTAGAGCAGCCCCTTCTGGTAATTCTCGGACGGCACCAATTTTCAAGTTGCCAGAGACTCCTACCGCTGCCAACCCGATTCCGTCTTCATCTCCCGCATTTGCAACGCCGGCGCATCCCATTAGACCTTTCAATGCCGCCGTAGCACCTCCAAAGACCAGCATTTTATCAATACTACTACCTCCGGCAACCTTAAGGCCTCTGGCTTTCCGAACGTTTACGAAAAAACACAGCTTGACCCTTACATCCACCGCACTTCAAGTCATCGCTACGTTTATTGGAAGATACTGTGGGACAGGATGGCGAGAGGAAGGGTTGGCAGAGAAAGTCTTGGAAGAGGTTGCGAAGGCGTGGAAGGCTCGAAGTGGAGGTGTCATAGTCGATGGAGAGAAAAGTGAATTGAAGGATATCTTAAATAACCTAGAGGGGAGCATGAGTGGGGGAAGAGTGGTAGCAGCCCGAGAACCCAGTCGACAGAACAGTCTAGTACTTGGGTCGTCACAAAACGGAGAGGTATCTCATACACGACTAGGCTTGCGTCCGAACCCGCTGGGAAGAGAAGGGAGTCAATCAAGCCTAGCCTTATCAAATCTCGAGGTTGAAGACGAGGAGGAAGAAAGTGGGATGAGAGACCCTAGAAAATGGCTGAAGATTATTGGCGCCTTCGAGCAACCAAGGCTGGTTTACAATGTTGCAAAGAAGCATTTTGATCGGTGTGCAATGACCTTCCCTGCGTTAAAATTAATGGCTAATTCTCCTCCAGTGATCCAAATAAACCGTCACTGCTCCCTCCGCCTTCCCATAAGACACAAGTCTTTCGGAACAGATACAATTTAATACACCAACGTCTATTGAGGAATGAGTCTTTTCAAGCTCCAACCTTTGAGACGAGTAAACCTTCGCTTCGTCGCTCATCCTCTAGCTTAGCTACGGCGCAGCAGTCATATAGACTGACGCCGATCGCAAATTTGCTCGGACGCAATAGAAGCAGCCATATGCTCTTAGGCCTTCTCACTATATCGCCCACCGGAACACTGGCGATCAATGACCTGACAGGTAGCATCGCTCTAGATCTCACGCACGCCAACCCAATCCCTGAGGACGGAGCGTGGTTTGCCCCAGGAATGATCATCCTTGTAGATGGGACATATGAAGAGGACGACAATATGACTGGGGGGCTCGGCGGCAAAGGAGGTGTAGGAGGTACTATCGGCGGTAAATTTATTGGCTTCTTTATCGGTGGGCCTCCTTGCGAAAGGAGAGCAACGACATTGGGTCTAAGTGGGAAGACCGGGGAAGGAGATGTTACTGCTGGAGGAGGTTTCGGATGGGTGGACTTTCTAGGAGTTGGCAGCGAGCGTGCCGTTGGCTTTAAAATGCGCAAGTTCGAGCAGCGGTCGATAAGAGCACCACTAAGTGAGGAAGGCGGACTAGGACGAGGACGGATGGTGATAGTTGGCGAGGTCAACCTGGACCTACCAAATACGCTACAAGCTTTGAAGAAGTTACTTGGACTCTACGCCGCCGAATCAGAAGAAGATACACCCATGACATTCGTCCTGATGGGGAATTTTGTCCAACATGCAGTCATGGCTCGAGGAGGAAGTGGTGGGAGCATCGAGTATAAGGAATACTTTGACAGCTTGGCTTCAACTCTATCAGAGTATCCGACACTCCTTCAATCCGCAACCTTCATCTTCGTGCCCGGGGACAATGATGGATGGGCATCTTCGTTCTCTGCAGGAGCAGCAACAGCTCTCCCTAGAAAGGGAATCCCAGATATATTTACATCACGCGTGAAACGCGCCTTCGCAGCAGCAAACGCAGAAGCAGAAAAGGAGAAAGGAGCCAAGAGCGACGGCGAAGCAATATGGACCACTAATCCTTCACGCATCTCACTTTTCGGACCTACCCATGAAATCCTCCTCTTCAGAGACAACATAACCGGTCGCCTCCGCCGCACCGCCATTAAGTTCTCCTCGAAACCAGAACTCTCCGACGATGTCGAGATGATGAATAATCCACCCCCCGCTCCCTCCACCCCCCATCCAGCCTCCGAGCCCCCCTTCTCACCACTCAACAACCAAATCACTCCCCCTAACCCTAACCCAAACCTCAATACTACCACCGACGACGAAATAACAACCAACCTCCACGCCTCCCGCAAACTCGTCAAAACAATCCTCGACCAAGGCTACCTCTCTCCATTCAACCTAGCCCACCGCCCCGTCCTGTGGGACTTCACGAGCGCGCTGCAGATCTACCCGCTTCCTACGGCAATGGTGTTAGCGGATACGGAGGCGCCCGCATTCTGTGTTACTTATGAGGGCTGCCATGTTATGAACCCGGGTAGTGTGGTTGCGCCGGGGCGGAGGGGTGTAGCGAGGTGGGTAGAGTATGATGTTAGGGGGAAGGTTGGGAAGGTTAGGGAGGCGCTATTTTGACGAGAGGCGGGGAAGATACCTAGAATAGGGGCGTTTGATGACCTAATGAGGCATTCTTGGGATAGAGTAGTCTTGGTTGAAATAACATAATGACGGACTTTTGATTATCAAGGGAGGGTTACATACTTAGGAGATTAAGAAATGTTGCTATACGGAGGTACTGTACATGACACTAGTAGTAAGCGAGAAATCTAGCTCGAATAGGTAACCGCTTGATTATAACGAGGAAAGCTCCCACCGCTAGCTGGTTTGCAGAACTGAGCCCACCTAGAATACTTAACCACTGTACCGTATCTCCGTACACTATCCTAGACAAGAGGTCCGTGTATGCTTTTACATTATATAACATTCTTCGTAATATGAACGCTTTATTCGTACATTTTCGAGCTGATCACTGTAACTTCAACAAGTCTTCATCCACCACACCAAACAAGAGCTCTACCTCCTTTTCAATCTTCTTAATTTCTTCGGCTAATTGCCCTGTCACAAGCGCATACGCATACAGCAGTTCATAATCCTCGTCAGTAGCCACCACTGCTGATGGATCTTCAGAACTGGCCGCGGACTTCCGATATTGGAAGATCTTCGTCAGAAGCCTGTCTCGTGGTCGTTCTGCACTAGGTAGTGCGTCGTTCATCGGATATTCTAACCTTAATGAACTTGCGAGAACTGTGCATGTCAGTCGTGGGCTCTACCCGCGATGATTCTGGTGGAGGGGAAACACCTTGAAATAAATGGCTTATTCTTGCACAAAGTTGCATCCGTTCCTCCAGGGTATGCTTTAGCAACAATGTTTCCCCATCTGTGGGGGTTGGGTCTTTCTCGATGACTAGATTCATTGCATGAAAGGCATTAAGCATCTTGTTAGTCGATTCTATGATCCGTCCATATGCTTTGGACGGAAAAGGACCACGTAGTTCAAATTCGTTGGTGGCTGCATCCCTCAGGTTATCGAGTTGCAACACTATAGCAAGTTTAGCCTGGGAATAATGATAGATGCGAGATGCCTACCATATCTTTGAAGTATAAATTCCTCCCGAAGGTTCATATAAGATTCTTTCGACTCTCCTTCTACCATCGCCGATAGAGGATCTCGCTTCCAAATTAGGCCCATTCGTAGCCAAAGTAGTGACAATCCGTCTTTGAACTTTTGTCGAGCTGAAATTGGCCAAACCACTCTGGTGATGATTAGGCCCCATACAACGCCTGCTAGTACGGCGGCCACTCTGTGGGATGCAATTTCTATAATTGCTGGGGCAGTTCCTCCTTCGTCACTGTCATCATCCACCTCAGCGACCGACAGACTATATGAGTAGAGGGCGGAGAGATTGTAAGTAAGGAGGGTGAAACGTCCAAGAGGACCCTTTCCCTTTGCAACGATCAGATAAAAACAAGGGATACTGAAAAGCCATCCACAGAATGCAAGCGCAAAAGGATTGCCCTGGCAGCTCGCCCAAACGAGCGTTGCTGATATAGCTCCCACGAACGTTGCTAAAAAACGGGCATATCCAGTGGTGTTTGAAGCTCCGATTGTCATACTGCATACTAACATGAAGGAGACAAGCCCCCATTCCCCTCGCCAGTGACGGTATATGGGCCTCGTCTCTGGGATGAAAGCAAACATTGACCATAATGCAGCTCCAATCCCAACTTTGATAGCAAATCGTACTATTACATATAAGCGCGGATTAGGAGTATGAACACGGACAAACTTACTATCATCTCGCTCCATGAAACGCAAAAGCACGATAGCATATCGATAGAGACCAGACCTCGGGTTTTCCTGTCCCTCAGATTCGGCCTTCCATGTCCGTGATCGTCGTCGTTGCAAAGCGAAGGTCGGCAAATCCTTGGGCACATCGTTCTCTCGATTTTGGTCGATTAAGCTCTCACGTTCTGGGTCAGAGTCTGCTGACTGTTTCTTGCTAGACCGCTCTTTCCACCAGAATCGAAGCCATTTCCACGATCGTGGCTGAGGGCCATCGATTAGGTCTTTCAGTTCCTCAAGTATAGTCATAAAATTCTGCATCTCTTCCGCAAATGAAAGAAGCGAAAAACTAAAATGGCCACAACTTGCAGCCACTTCT
Source organism: Amylocarpus encephaloides (assembly GCA_019669835.1). Classification (NCBI taxonomy): domain Eukaryota; kingdom Fungi; phylum Ascomycota; class Leotiomycetes; order Helotiales; genus Amylocarpus; species Amylocarpus encephaloides. The sequence continues at coordinate 7,217 of MU251451.1, read as the reverse complement.
TCAAAATCGGCCTCAACACTTGGTGGTCTATCACGGTCGATATCCTTTGACTTGTAGAGCTCTCTCAAGGCATCCGAGCGGGCTACGCTATATAATTTACTAACCAAGTTAGCATTCAATCATGGCCCTTGACCAGAGGGACATACATAGCGTCAGTCAGACTTGTCTGAAAGTGCTCGTTAATTGCAATAGCATATTCTGGACCCTCTCCAAATGGGAGTTCATCGAGAATTTGGGAGAGCGTATATGCCAAAGATTTCATAGACGGCCCTAGTTGCAAGATGAAGCGTGAGAAAATTTCAGATGGAGTCCGAGCTGTTGGCATTGTTCCATTCCCATTTTTGCTGCTGGGGCGGCCAATGTGGTGCAAAGGAGACCCTTCTTCTGGCGGAGGATCTTCTGCACCACTTCCTTCCTCGGATGCCTCTTCAATAGCAGTCAATACGGCGAACCTATCTTGTTTGGCTGATGAGGTGGGAGAAAACGGGCCGCCATAAATTTGGGGTATTGAATAGTGATTCATATTCGGTGTACCTCCTCTATTGGGCATTTCTCTCAATAAAGTGAACTGTGTCGCTGCAGCGCTGCGCAGGCCACCAATCGATTGCGATAGCCTTTGCATACAATTGACCAGTCTGTCTTGTATTTTGTATTGCTCCTCGTGTCCAAGAAAATAATGCTCAAATTTTGCTTCCCGAAGATTCTTCGTCATCTGTGAGTAGACAGACTTATATTTAGCCAGGGCTTTTGTGAAAGACGATGATCGAAGATCTGTTTCAGAGCCACTCAGAAATCCTCGCGTAATCATTGTGAGCATGCTCGACAAGGAGTCGGTCGTCTTGATCATAGTCTCTCGTAACTCGGTTCGAGCTGATACTGGCCATACTAACATGCTGACAGCAAAAGATGTGGATAAACCCATGATGACCATTTTCATCACTTGAACGATCTTGTCATTGGTGAACATCCCTACATGGACAGCATTCTCCTTCGTCAAAACGGTGATGATAGCGATACTAGCCGTACTTGCCGCAACATTGACTAATGGCGAATTGAACTTTTGTTTGAGCCACCCAACTAGACCCAATCCACCACCACAGAAGACAATGATGATAAGGGCATATGCCACGCCTATGAGATGTGCCTGTGATTCGAAGAAAACGGAGGTTGCCATGCCAGAGATTGCGATGAAGGTCGCATAAAGGAATGCTGCCAGTCCTAGGAGAATTCCTTCCTCCATGGATCCCACAGATCTCGCAGGGTGAAAATAGACAGTGATTGTGGCCACGATATGCTTCCCATCTTGTTTCCCCAAAAAATGCGCCAAGGGGGGTAGAAAAGTCCCCATGCTTCCCAACAAGTAGGCAAGGGAGCATTTAAGAACTCCCTTTGCCGTTGGAGTTTGCAGCCATCGCCAGAACTCCTTCGCTGATGCGGTCGTGTTTTCTACGGCTGTTCGGAAGGTACCTGCTCGAGAGTAGGTTCGACGAAGAGGGAAATAATCATCGTTAGAAGAGTCGCCCAATTGAGGATGAGGGCCTTGGAAATTGCCTGGATTTCTGAGGGTGATTTGGCGGCGTACTCGTTCGCCAGTTGCAGGCAGGATAAAAGTACCGTTCTTGAGCTTCTGTGGGTTCGCAGAATAAGGTTAGTGATGTCTGCTGTGTTATGGATCTTCGCCATACACAACATGTATTGTGCATGTGCAGGACTTTGCCGCGTGAAAGTTAGAGATGGAAGGCAAACTGACGGTTCGCCTTGACCAACGAGAGGACTTGCGGCCGGATGCCTGTGGGGGCGCCTCTGCGGGGGCAGGGCCGTCTGAAGGCGACGGGGAGCTCATGTTGTTACTTCATAGTTCGCGTGTTGTCGAGCTTGTGGTTCAAACTTGTGGTTCGAGGCGTGCGCCGTGAGATACAGAAGAGTCTCGAAGCTCGAGGCAGCTAATAAAGTAGAGATCAATGTGCTCACATACTATGGAAAGTTGTAGCAGTTGCAACGAGTAACGCGGGCGTAGGGCTGGCAAGCTGCCGTTGTGAAGTGAGTACAAAGTACGAAGTAAAGAGGCATCATGGAAGTGAGGATGAGGTTAAGGATGAGGATAAGGATGATAAGCACCTCCATTTTAAAAATTGGGCACGTGCAAGATGGTCAGGTGACCCAGATCGAAAAGCGTGGCACGATCTTGAGCTTTCCCCAGGTTTTAGTGGTCGGCACAGTCTTGGCGCTACGCCGCAAGTAGCACAAGAACATCCGTGCTCAAGTTGCTCCACTCACTCAGTCTCAGAGGACTACGTACAGACTCACAGAGGCGGAGTAGCGAGCGAGTAACGACTACTTAACGAGTAACGAGGCGAGCTAGCACGCTAGCCTTCGCTTACCGCAATTAACGTAATCTTGTCTACCTTTCTCGTGAATTTTGCAAAAGTCTGAGCTGTCCCTCAAACATTGTCGCCAGGTCACTTGCTTCCCGCTGCAGGGTGACGTGGATGGCATGATGCGTTTACTAACTCACTTAACATAGGGTGGTCAGGAAAGGGGGCGTGGTAGCACTCATACTACGATATACTTGCAGAATTCTTTCCTGGCGAGAACGATACTACTTAGGTTTTGAGGTTCAGAGGAGCCTTCTCTTCCTATTCATAAAAATGTCACTAGCGCTATATTCCCTAAATTCGAGATCTAGATTACACTCTTCTTTTATCAGTGCTTTTGAGTCCCACGAAATGAGAAATCGGCTGCAGGCTCAAAATTTGCGTAACAACTATGTTCCTCTGAACAGGTCAAGATATTTCGATCAAGGCCGCAACCTACTCCAAGCCTGAAACTTTCCATATTTTTAGAGCAGCATCACCACCAGTGCTAGCAATTTTGGTTCCCCCACTTGACCAGCTAACTCCATTCACACCATCCTTGTGCGCATTGAGTGCCTTCACTCTCTTACCCGGTGCTTTGAGGCTCCACACGAAAACATTTGTATCGAGTCCACCGCTCGCTGCATGCGTGCTCTCCGCATTCCAATCAATGCAGGTAACTCGAGCTGTATGGGCTGACCAACGGTCTGTCTTGACTTTCCAGGAGCTTGTCTCGTATACGACAATCTTGCCGGATGAGTTTCCTGCCGCAAGAAGAGAGCCATCTGGCGAGAATGCCAAAGTTGTAATTTGTGAAGTCGAGCTTGTGAGCTCTTCTTTCTTGGTGAGCGTATTGCTTCCGTCCGCGGAGTACACGTGTACAACGTTGCTATCATCACCTACTGCTACAATATTTCCAGCCGCCGCAATCGCAGTTGGTGTAAAGTCCTTTGTTGCTTGAGTACCAACCGATTTGTCGTTCGAGAACACATCAATGCCCGAGGTCGTAGCGACATATATCCGTCCATCAGTAGAAGCTGTACCTTTTGGTTGACCAGATAACTTGGGGGCTTCTCCAAGAAAGGTGTTGCTCGAAGTGTCTGCGATTCGAAGAGTATCATCCCAGCCAACACTGTAAGCGCGATTATTTGATGTTGTAAAAGCTGCGACCTGATTCGAGTGCGTTTGGCCATCAACAGCGGTTCCCACTCCCGACTCACTGTCCCAAGAACATACTCTGCCATCAAAACTGCCTGTCCAGAAGGTCTGGCTCTTGCCGGCCCCACTCGAGCCAAGAGCGGTTATGGATCGATTGTGGCCTTGGACAATCTTTGTAGGTTTCTCGTTACCCTCGACAAGGTAATTGAGATCGCCGGCAAGGTTCAAACTGACGACCATATCATCACTACGTCCTGCTGGCCATACGACGCCAACTTGGTGATTTGGAATGCTGACAGTGCCTTCTCTACCAAACCTCCATGTCTGGACAGCTTTGCCTGCCTCGACATCCCAGAGTTTCACTGTCTGGTCGGCACTTGCTGTAACCAATCTTTTCGAGTCTTTTGCCCATGACACTCCAAAAATACTGCCCTTATGCTCGCCCTCGCCAATTTGTGTTGTAGCCTCTCCTGTCTTGCCGTCATAAAGCTGAATCCGCCGATCTGCTCCTACACTGACAAGTTGAGACCCGTCAGGAGAGAATCCAACTCCATAAACATAGCCTTTGTGCAGTGCACCAAGCTTAGAATTAAACTTGAAAGGGACGCCATGAAGGAATACCATACTACTATCATCAGCACCAGTAGCCGCACGTAAGGGTCGTTGTTGGCGTATTGAAACAGTGTTGATGATCGAAGAGTGTCCGCTGATCTCCCCCACAGAGTTTCCACTATCTGCAGTTATGCAGTGTCCAAATCTTTCTCGCCCATCGCCAACGGCAATAATGCGCTGAGAATCTCCATCCCATGCTATATCATTGATTCGACCGGAGATGATGTGATATTCGCCTAGCCAAATGAACCAATATCTTTTTTGCGGTTGTTTATATGCCTACCTTTCGTATTGACACCTTCCACCGCATCCCAAACTTTCACAGCTCCAGAGACGTCACCAGATGCAATGTAAAACCCGGAGGGGGAGAAACGTGCAACTGTCGTTTGTGCGGTGTGGTTGACGTATTGCTTGCTGAGAGAAGGTTCGTCAAGGGAGCGAAGGAATATCGATTTACCAGACTATTAAAAGGAATTAGAAGATATATCTCGCACGTCTAGTTCTAGTACCCACCGCGTAAGCTATGCGCTCTCCTTTGGGGTCGGTTGAAAGCTGCGTTGGCCTACCACGTTCTGTGTTTGGAGAGGCTGCCAGGATTTTGTCAATGACGACGGACATGATTGATGAAGGGTATAAGTGTGTTCCTTAGTAGGACAGGTACTAGTATCTTGCAGAATCGCAGCTTCGAATACAGCGAAAGAAGTAGTAAACAAATCCTCAAACCAGGCTGAAGCAGGGAACGACGCGAGGCTGTGAGTGGGAGGCGGCTGGCACTCGGTATGTGGGGCATCACACCCCTGCTTGTTTTATATGTGCCCGCTTTCCTTTTAAGGTAAGTAAATAAGTAGGTGCTTAACTCTACCTCGTTCTACTATGAAGAGTCTTCTTAGTACACGCCAAAAATTGAAATTCAGGGAGGAATTCATATTTTCCTTCATTTAGGTATATATGCTGTTCAGCTAAACAGCTTCTAAAAGACCATCCATGGCAGGGGGTATCGTCCTCCAGCAGAATTCCATCCGGGACTCCTATCTTACTATGTATGCCTCCTTTGTGACTTCCTGTTGTACAGAGGGGGTCTTGTGCACAACTCCAACTCCTTGAAAACACCGCATAGCCATGCAAATGCACCCATGTCCAAGAAATGCGCAACCGAACGCCAATGTCGAGACCTGTACGTAGCCTCTCTTCATGCCCCAATGGCCAAACATGAATCCAGCAGATTGTCGAGATCGGCTTTATCCTCGTATTCTCCTCCTATCCACCCGGAGTCGCTTTCGGCATCATAATTATGGTCTAACCCATTGACACCATTGACTCCGTTGAGGCCAGTTATGCCCCCCATTTCAACATCTCTGTCGATTTCTTCGATGGCAGTTGATGAGAAGCCTTCGGGGTAAGAATAATCATCCCATGCTTCGAGCTCGCCTTCTCGGTAGTCGGAAACGATTTTCTCCAGGATAACAGGCATCTGACCCAACCCACAATCGCCCAGTTCGAGAGCAGTTCGGACGTCAGCCATTCCCAGGGGCGCGCGGTCGCTTGCGGCTCTTGCTTCGATGGGCAGCAGACCACCTTTATCTCTTTGCATCTCTCCACGCATCCATGCTTCTTCCTCTCTTTCAAGCTGCAACCGGTATTTTTGAGTCTGCACCCAATTGGCGCCACCTCCGGTGCCAGCACTTCCAGCCATGCCTGGGCCATTGGTTCTGGTCTTACTAAAGATGGAGGAAAGCACTTCCTTGAGGAACGTTTCCGTAGCCACCGACATGAATTGAGCGGCCTCAGTTACATGACCGGATGTTAAACCGCCTTCATAACATATTGGCAACATCCGCGATTCGATATTCTGGGTGTCTGGGAATTCTCCAGACTCCACAGCAAGAGTCTGGGCATATCTCTTGCGGATTTCCAAGTCCCAATCTAGCGAGCTAGTTAGTATGCAAAGATGAACATAATATTGGAAGGATATAACATACTGGTCTTGTTCAACCCTCCTGCACTAGCGGGAACAGGTTCTGATAGTCTAGCAACCTTAGGGCGACGATGTTCACCAAAGATATTAGCGAACGCATCTTGTGGATCGAACTAACGTATAGATTAGCATGCAACTCCACATTGTATAAGAGAAATGGCTCCAACTTCGTTCTGGCTTAAGTCTTTAATTCTTCTACGATCCCTACTTGGTAGTTGCATAACCTCTGTTTTGAGTCTCTGTTCTGCGGCATCCCCGCTGACTGGTTTGCTTCCTGTGCCGACTGTCGGTTTGTCATTCGCGCTGACCCAGCTGGCCACGCCATGATCTGGCATTTCTCTGGTGACATTTGCGTAGACTGCGGCAATGAGCTGGTTATGGCAATGTTCGATCTCGCAAGTGGGAGTAATGACGAAGTGATCGATTCTTTTGCACAGTTCGGATTGATCCAATTTGCCTGCACATAAATAGATTAGCTTAGGAATAGCAGGAGCGTTTGTGATGCCTGGATTTCACACACCTATCATAAAGAGGCCTAAAGCTTCCTTATATTGCTTCCAGTGCTCGCCAATCGATGCCTTGAGCGTAGCATATAGCGGCTCCAAGTCAATTCGTGGTGGAACATGATTTGACTTAGCCACCTTAGGCACATTAGATACGGATGTGCTGAGAGTCTTCGGAGGTAATATGGGAGTTGTAGAAATTGCCGGCCTGCTGAGGGCCGCTGGATCGATGTCAGGCATTCGGGAGAGAAGTCGCGCCTTCGCGGCTTGCCTAGCGCGACTTGCGGGTTAATCAAGAGACCATGAACAGGACGACACGATGCCAGGCGAGTCTAGCAATACGAAATTGCGATGACTTGGTGGAAGTGAGGATAGTAACCGATGGCGCGAATGGCCACTTGCATAAGCGACAGGACGGCTAAAAAGCGAATGACGTTGAAGAGTACTGCATCTATACTGTACCTTATATGTAAGGCACCAGACTAGCTTTCAGAGGACATTTGGCGCGTCGTCGCGTCCCCCACCAGTGGTGGTCATTATTAGTGGCGCACTGTCAATTAAGCGAAAACACCAAAAATGGACTAAAAACAGTCAATATGCCAGCATTTTTTATTC
>MU251450.1:0-107542 GCA_019669835.1 Amylocarpus encephaloides | reverse complement strand
TAGCGTCATTTGCCCTCTTTTGGGACTTTTTAGGACCTAGACCACGCGATCTAGACTCCGCCTGACGTTAAATAGAAATAAATAAATAAATAAATTCTCTAGGGGTATTTCGGGCTCTGGCCTTGGAGGTTCGGGTGTTTATTGAGGGTAGGGATTGTACAAACATTGATCTCACTAGCTAGTCCGTTGCCTTCGAACGAACTTGGGCTAGATAATTTACGAAAGGCGTCGCCCATATGCACGATGACAGAGGGTAGAGAGAGGGACGTTATTACGTGTTGATATAGCATTATATATCGAGGCTCTCCCGGCAGGACGGCTTCTGCAAGCGGATAGGAGATGGAGATGGGGGTGGGGACGATTAAGTGGGTACGATTAAAATGGCTACAACTCGCATAATTCATAATTCAGCTTTGACCAAGCGTTCGGAAATTATTTTAGTCATTAGATAAATATCATGAGTAGACTATTACCTTGAGCTAGAGCTCACGACGGAGCAAAAGCAGGCACGTGGCTATCATCCCATCCAAATAAACTTCCGGGCCCAATGACTTTCCCACGCAAATAACCCGAATACCTTTTAGCCAAATATTGGTATGGTTAGGAAGCACCCCCGGAAAGGTTAATTGAAATGATTCTCCTGCTCCAGGCGGTGACCATACACCAGGGGATGGCTATGCGGCTGTTGGTGGGGTCAATTTTTGTATCTTGGAGGAAAACTGACTACTTTGCTTAGTGGATGACCCACTGCTTAGTGGAGTTACATCGACCTCTAAAGCCGATGTCTTATATCCGATCTTAAAATCTAATGCTTGACTGACCAATAAGAAGCCACTCAAGCGATTGCCGGGTGAACAGACGCGAAACACGTGACGCGATTCAGTCACGAAATCTGGGCTTTATTTTCCTGGAGTAGCCAACCCCTGACCCATTGACAACGCCGATGAGCAGCGCTTGAAGCAACTGCACACAAACAAACATCGCCTTTGCTCCTCTTACCCACGTTATATCACAACCCGCCATATATTCTACCATAGAGAATTGTCGACAAGATGGGAGAATCAAGGTTCGTTATCAGTTTTGAATGGAGGGGGATGGGAAGTAGGCTGACAATGCTGGATAGACAAGAACTTGTGGCATGGCTTAACAACCTTCTGCAACTGAATATTACAAAGGTGGAACAATGCGGTACTGGGTGAGTTTGGTTCTCTTCTTTGCGCGATCTGCTAGTATCCTGCTTCGACTACGACTAACGGATCCCCTTGCAGTGCGGCCTTGTGCCAGGTCTTCGATAGTATTTACCTCGATGTGCAAATGTCGAGAGTCAAATTCAACGTCAACACCGAATACGCATACCTGCAGAACTTCAAGATCCTCCAAAGTGAGTCCCGGCCCTCTTCCACCAATCCCAAACATGAAGACTAAACAGGGCCCCAGACTGCTTCACACGACACGGCATCGACCGCCCAGTAAACGTCGAGCAGCTGATCAAGTGCAAGATGCAAGATAACCTTGAGTTCCTACAATGGAGCAAGAGATATTGGGACCAATACTTTCCAGGCGGTGACTACGATGCCGTTGCACGACGACGCGGATCCGGCGCCCCTCCCCCCTCAGCAGCTCCCACCCCACGAGCCTCAGCCGGCGCGGCGAAGAGAGGCACTACACCTACGACAGGCGGACGAGTGGGCAAGGCCATCGGCGGGGGTGCAGGAAGTGTGGCTCTAACACAAGAGAACAACACGCTGAAGGAAACCGTACAAGGCTTAGAACGAGAGCGAGATTTCTACTTCAGCAAGCTGCGCGATATCGAGTTATTGGTCCAGCAAGCATGCGAAGAGGACCCCGAGATCGAGAGGCAGGAGGACGGCCTGATCAAGCACATCCAGGCGATTCTGTACTCGACAGAGGAAGGGTTCGAGATCCCGGCCGAGGCAGAGGTCGACGACCAAGAGACTTTCTAGTTATACGCCCCCACGGTGGATGATGTTACGATAGACGAATGCCCTTGATGTGTTAGCTAGAGGCGAGGGCCATCAGATCGCGATGGTATTTGGGACTCGACGGCTGGAGTTCAGAGCATTCGTGGTTCACGCATAAATAATGATCAACGCCCTCACTTTTTTGCCCGGGTTATTTACGTGGATCTTTTTCTTTTCTGCATATTTTTGTAGCGATAAGAAAGCTTCCAGTCGCAACTGCGATGAGGATTCACAGATGAGTTCTAACAAGTCATGTCTGTTGGAGAGGTGATAGTGAAGTGACCCGCCATTTGTGAATATTAGTCCACCCATATTCCGTATTATGCTATCTATATGATTCTACCTACTGTCCGTATATTATATTACCTCGGGTTTTGGTAGGAAAGGGGCCATAGCAAAATCTACCCGCAGCCTGTCGGCCAAGGCTGGCTGGGAATCATTTTAGAGCCGAGAGCTATCCTTGCCTTGCCACCAGCACGAGTACACGACATCACCTCCATTCACAACAACAATATCAGGCAGCCTCTCTCTTCGCCACCACGCAACAATTCAATGCTCCTCTGAATCTCACACTATCCAAATTCAAACATCCATCAGACCTGTCTGTCAACAACAATGGCGCCCCCCCTCGAAATCTCCATCCCCTCAACCATCCTCTCCTCCGACAAAAACACCCAACCTTACACCCTCTACAACATAACCCTCCGCCTCCCCCTCCGCACCTTCGTCGTCCAAAAACGCTATTCCGACTTCCTCGCCCTGCACAGCACCCTCACATCCCTCGCCTCCTCTCCCCCTCCCGCGCCTCTTCCGGCGAAATCCTGGTTCAAATCCACCGTCTCCTCCCCCGAGCTCACAGAGACCCGCCGCGCTGGCCTCGAAGTCTACCTGCGCGCCATCGCCGAGGGTCCGGATAGACGGTGGAGGGACACGTCGGTCTGGCGCAGCTTTCTGAATCTGCCAAGTAGCAGCGGCAGCGCGAGTAGTGCGAAGAACGAACTCATCGCCGCACGACAGCGGGGGGGCTTGGTGGACGCGGGGAGTGTGGCGAGTGATCCACATATCTGGCTGGATCTACATCGCGAGATGAAGGGGCAGTTGCATGATGCGAGACTGTTTTTAGGGAAGAGAGATGCGGCGCTGAACGCGCAGGGACAGCATGAGGCGGGGGCGAATGCGAAGAGGTGTCTGATTAAGGCGAGCGGGTTGTTGGGGAATCTGGAGGAGGGCTTGAAGATTATGGGGGAGGAGGGACAGAGGGGGGGTGAGGGGAAAGTTGGGGCAGGGGAGTCGAGGAGAAGGAAGGATTTACTTGGGAGCGCGAGGGTGGAACGGGATGGGTTGGAGAAACTTGCTGTTTCGCTCGCGGTGAAATCACAAAATTCACCCTCCACATCAATCGCATCGTCCACGACCGATAAATCCGCGCTCTTCGGTCCCAACGTCAATCGTCCCGCGGGTCGTGTGTTAGGTGCCCCAGTGCCCGAGACGGATAAGACGAGGGAACTGGATAATGAGGGTGTATTACAGTTGCAGAAACAGCTGATGAAGGACCAGGATGTGGATGTGGAGAGCCTGGCGAAGATCGTGAGGAGGCAGAAGGAGATGGGGATGCAGATTCATGAGGAGATTGAGTATCAGATTGGGGCGTTGGATAAGGTGGATGAGAGTGTGGATCGCGTCAAGGGGAAGATCGATGTGGCGAAGAAGAGGATTAAGAAGATTAATTAGGAGCGGAGCGACTTTGGGAGATGTGCTCGGCGAGGTTGGAGAGGTTAGGGGAGGCGAAGGGGAATCGGGAAGGGAATATGAGGGGGGAGGGAGGGGAGGGTAGGAGGAGATTGTAGGAACGGATTGGCTTTTCTGCATTTAAGCGGGAGCGTGGAGTTCTTTGAGTTTTGTGAAGCTGCTTTTCGCCATTTCGATACTTACATATACCCATTTCTAATAATCAGAACGTATACAAATCTCACGCCAATTGCCCTTACCATAGCAAGTTCCTTCCCTTTCCTTACACGTGAAGTATCTACGATACTAACAATGCAGTATCATTCGTTTTATCACCATCCTCCAATTTCCCAAATTGCCACATCAACCCTAACCTCAGTTCTCATTTCAACCCCTTTCTCATCCAGAAGAGAATCACCGTCCTCTGAACGTCACCTGATGAAAATCAATCGGATGTATAGCGCGAGTGAATACCGTGAGGAAAGCTCTGGATACACGGGGGGGCAGACTGGCGAGCAAGATAAGTCGTTCCTCTACTACAGTACCGCATAACCTTATACTCGCCAGATAAGGTTCGAGACGCGGCTAGTTCCGTGCTTTTCATCAACACATGGGGATATAAGGCTCGATTTGCCCCTATTTTTTGGCCTCCAGAAGTGAAGGAGTCCAAATCACGTGTGCGGAGCGTGCTTCAGGGGATGCTGAGTCATGTAAAATCTCCGTCCATAACCTGCTTCTCCGGAGCGCTGCTTCATAGAAATCAAGTGTAAGTACCACGGTGATAGTTTGAAGCGGGTGCGAGAGGCTGGCTGGTTGGTCATTAGGTCGGGATCTAGGATAAACCCAGGTGGCGTTGGATATGCGAAAGTAAAGTACAGTAACTGAATGGATCTCGCCACCTGGCGTGGTTTGGACGGCGTGGGAATTGAGTGGAGTGTACGTAGCCCTTACTCATATATATTCAACTCAACTCAGAGTAAGCGCTGCCGGTGGAGTAAACCGAGTTCGGATCGCAGTAACAGTTAACCATAATGCAGGTAGATGATAATTCGTATACTGTAAACCTTTCAGAAACCCAACTCAGATCTGTTCAAGCGTGTAACTCGTTTAATTACTGCATGTCAAAACAAGCGAGCGTCATATATATATTGCTCTGAATATTGAATGGGTTTCAATCACTCTAGTACTGCGTATTCCCCCTGGTTTCAGCTCGTACCTTTGTTTAATAGGGCTAAGCATCCCACTTTAAACTGGGCAAGTCATTATGGGGTTGGGATTGAAGTGCTACGTATCAACGATCACTTTAGGGCGTGACTTCGTGAGAACATGAATCAATCCGGGAAAGTAGAGAAACCGCCTCTCATTCTACACCATGTACACTGATACAACTACAAGCGGCAACCCAAACTCCTTCCCTTCCCCTTTCCCCTTTCTCTCTCCCTAAGTGCCAAAACACTTATCATACCCCGTCAACGTAAAGCGGTACTTGACATCATTCTCATGCAACCTGCTCAACGCACTCGCCAGTCCCCCCTTGCTAATCTCAATCTCCTCCACCCAGCTCTCCACCTTCTTCTCCACCGCCAAATCAAGCATACTCAGCACCTCCTTCCTGCTCCCCAGATGACTCGCCCCAATCAAACACCCATTCTCCATAAACGTCTGCGTCTTCACCTCCTGTCCCTCGCCCTCCGGCAACCCCACGCTAATCCACCGCGCATGCACATCCAGCATGCTCAGATACTTGCTCAGCTCAAACCCCTCGGAGCTACTCGCCGTGTTGACGATGAGGTCGAAGGACATGTGGTGCGGCAGATTCCAGTCCTTGTCCTGGGTAGCGATGAAGCCGTCGGCGCCCATAGCGAGCGCGTCTGCTTCCTTGGAGTGCGAGCGAGATATCACCCATGTTTCGGCACCGAGGGCCTTGGAGAAGAGGAGCCCGAAGTGTCCAATCCCGCCGAGGCCTACGATGCCTACTTTCTTGCCAGGGCCGGCGCCGTTGCGGACGAGGGGGGAGTAGGCCGTGAGGCCGGCGCAGAGCATGGGGGCGGCTTTGTTCGTGGAGAGGCCGTCTGGAATTGGGAAGACCCTAAATCATACATATCAGTTTCTCCTATTCTATAATAGGTATGAAAGTCATGGACTGGAAGGAGGCAGGAACTATGGCGAAATAGGGAAGGAAATAGGGAAGGAAATAGGGAAGGAAATAGGGCAAGAAATAGGGCAAAAAATATGGAAGGAAAGCAGGAACGAAAGGGAAAGGAAAGGGGGACATACCAATGCTCATGCGTCCTAACATACTCCGAATAACCCCCCTGACTCACGATCCCCGTCTCGGGCCACACAGCACCATAAGTATCCAACTGACGTTGACAATACGTTTCGTTATCCGCCTTGCACTGTCGACACTCCAAGCAGGAATAGCTCTGTGCTCCGACACCCACGCGGGAGCCTTCTTTGATAAGCGTGACCTTGGGGCCGATGCGGACAGCTATGCCTACGATCTCTGTTTCCCAATTCCGTCAACCCCATTCATTTGGCTTGACACGTACGGGGGGGGGGAGGGGAGGAAGGGTCGGGGGGGAAATCACCATGTCCAACACAAAGCGGAAACTTCTGCTCCCCCCACCCACCACTCACAGTATGCAAATCGCTCGCGCAAACCCCACACGCCAGGATCTTGATATCGACATCGGAATCGCCAAAGGGCTTCGGGGTCAGCTCGTTGAGGTGAAAGTCGGTCCATTGGGCCGGGTCCTCGATCTGGAAGCCTTTCCAGGAGTCCGGGTACACCATCGCGTCCGACGTCTTCCTTGGGATCGCAAGGGGGGGTGGGTGCGTGGGTGGTGGCTTTCGAGAAAACGAGGAGTGCAAGGACGAGCAAGGACCGAGGCAGGAAACGTGAGAGCACAACAAGAGGAAGAGGAAGAGGAAGAGGAAGAGGAAGAGGAAGAGGAAGAGGAAGAGGAAGAGGAAGAGGAAGAGGAAGAGGAAGAGGAAGAGGAAGAGGAAGGAGAAGGGAAACAGGAACTCAAAAAAATGAAATCCATATTTATTTATCCACCCCACCCCACCCCACACAAACCACAACCCCTCCGAGAAACCCCTCCACTATGGAGCTATGGAGGGGTAGAAACCCACCCTGCCGCGAGATTCCAGAGTAGGGGGCCGGGGGGAGGTGTCTCGTTCCCCATGGCTTGCATCTTGATAACCAAATACCCCGAGATTCTCGCTAAGAGATGTGGTAATTATCCCACGAATCAGGGAAAGCGTTACACCCGTTGTGCTACTCCGCTATTTATACCCCTATTTTAGTAGAGTGTAATTCTAGGACGGGAGATCTCCACTTGACAGGCATGTGGGGAAATTTCACGTCGGCTTAGCTCGAGAGGTCTCGGTTGAAATATATCTACTACACACAAAAGTTCTCTTGGTTCATTCATGCATTCCATGAATCCCATGCCTATCGTCCTTTGGTGAATCCCATGCGGCCTCCTAAACTCCACTCCCTAACAAGAAGAGGGAGAAAACGCCAAGGTGTAGGAGAATGAAGCACATAAAATACAGTAACCAATACAAGTCCTTATGCTGTTCGAGATATCAGCGTCTTCTGTTTCGCTTTGGTTTGGCCTTTTTGGGTTTTGCGGCTGCAGGCGTAGGGACAATAGTATCGTTGTTGCTCTGAGTAAATTCTGCCCCTAGCCCATTCAAAGCTTCCTCGTCCATGTCACTAAGGTCTTCGCTCAATCTTGAGATGGCTTCTCTTCCCGTCCATTGCTCCTGGGAAATGCTTGTTCCATCTGGATGAAACTCTTTCATATACCACGGTGTGCCACCGCCCGCCAAGAAATTGCTGTGATCCGTGTTGATGTCGCCGTTGGAAAGTGGTGGCGTTGGCGGGTTGTGCGCTAGACTGACGGCCACGTCGCTATTCACGTTGGTCGTGGGACCGGATTCATCCCTTTTGATGCCGCTTGCAGTCTCGAAATTTGCTTGAGACATGTTTCCACCGACCTCAGGAAATGGGGTGGCCATATTTTGAGTATTCCCCATGACGGTCGATTCATGTTCGACAGACGGCCGAACTAGTTCTTCATGTCCATTCACATCATGCATTTCGACATCGTCGGATCTATCGACTGCAGCTGGTTCTTCGCTGACATCTTCATCTCCAAGCACCGGCTCGCCGCCGTTCGTCATATGGACATCTTCATTCATAGTCTCGCCCTCGATGTGGGAACTAGAATCTCCAATTGACATGGAGACAGAATCCCCTGTCGTTTGGACACTGGCTTCAAGAATTTGATCCAAATCCCTGACCGCACTATCAGCAGATTTCCCGCTGACGTCGACCTCTCCACGAATTGCGGTCTGGAGAAAAGGTTGAATAGACTTGATGATGCGTTTCGCGAGTTTCTTTCTCTCCTTGATATCTGACACGACAGGTCTCCTCAACTCGGGCGCCATTGGCTCTTCGGCATCGGCTATTGGCTGAGTTAAGATTCCTTTATGGAAGACATTACCAAAGTCCTGGGCGAATGCTAATGTGGTGGTATAAAATCGTGATTGCACCCGTTGTTGCAGTAGCTTCAGTCCTTCTGTGAAGACTTTCTTGCTGTCCAGGCTACATAGAATTAGGAAGAGACGAAAGATATTCTGGCAAGGGAACTTACACGAGAGCCTTTTCAACCATGGGAGTAAATAATTTGGCGACCGGGAAGTAGATTGTGTCGACGACATCTTCTTCAAGTTCGACGGCCACAAGCTTCTCCTTCTCCCGCTTCATGACGTCCTCTGCTAAGCGTGTGACCCTTTCTAGGTCCGAAACGAGGGTCTGAGCGAATTCTATGCGTCGATTGAGTCTCGGTCTGCCAGCATGGCCCATTCCAGCGAAATTCCTTCGAGTAATCTCCATGGACGAGAATGTTTCCATTTGCAACTGCAACCTCTTGAGGAGTGCGGCACCGCGTCGGGCCTCACGCTTGAGAGTCCAATATCTGCACGCATCTGCGATATACTCCTTGCGTTTGGTGATCTTGAAATTCTTCAAGGAGTTCATGACCGTCTCGAAGACCACCTGTGGTATAACAGGTGCGCCCGAGGGCAATTTCCAAATAGGCTTATTTGGTTGAGTTCCCTTTTTCTTGCCATCTGCAAGTGTCAAGGCAACCTTAGCACCCGTAAGCTGGGATTCGTCCGGCTGGTGTTCCGTCACGGCATGGCGATGAGTTGCGGCCAGTGCTAGTGCCGAGGCCTGACTATCCGCCCATAATCGACCACGCATGGATCGTTTATAGTAAGCGCGCGCCTCTCGAGTTGCCCTAGCCACATCATTTTCTTTCGCATACTCGGGTGGGCAATGTTTGTCGCAAAACGCCTTGAGAATAGCGCTTCCGTCGAGGACTGCTAAAGTGCCATGGCTATTCTTCATTTTCAGAAACAGATGCGCTCTCCGGGCGCAAGTCACATGGAATGCTTGATAGCAAGCCTTATTGCCACATTGTATACAAGCGCCCATGCGTTGGTTGCAAAGGTAGCATGTTAGGCGCCATCGTGTCTTCGGTACTTTCTCGACATCCATGACCGGTTCCATGAACGTAATGTTACCAAGAGAGACCTCGGGAATCCACATGGCGCATAATAAATGTGCCCACTTTGAGGCATTCGTCTGCTTGAAAGCTCCATCTGTATTGGGACAGAATATACAGGTCTGTGAAAACATCAACATCAACCCCCCCGCCGAGCAGAGAGAACTTACAGGAATGCCACGGCCAATTAACTGACACTTCCGACAGAGCCATTGTCCCTCGGGAATAAAGGGGACTCCATAACATTCTTGATGCACCGCCAAGTCGCATCCATCGCAGAACACGATGGCATTTGTGTTCTCGCAGTCACCATCATCACAAATTGCACACTTGCTGTCCTGTTCCTCGCCAGCTTGCGGCTCTCCATTCACTGCCGCAGCGGAACTTGATCTCGGCCGATGAGTCTGTGGTGGCTTGGGATTAGGCTTGGGTATCCGCTTCTCCAAAGCATGCCACTCTTTCTCGATCTTGGTGATGGTGATTTCGAAGATTTCCCTCGTGATTGGCTCAAATGTCATCGCCTTTCTCTCCACGTTGAATTCCTGCAACCATTTATCGTCTTGCTCATCCATGTCGTATTCCACTCGACCAACACCGCCACTACCGAGAGCGACGATGACATCGCTGTCTCCTTTTTGCTTATGACCGAGCTCAAGGTCTTCTTCTAGATTGGCATCTGAGGTCTTGATGAGTTTATGTTCGGACCGTTGAAAGATGTCAGTCTCCTGGTATCCTGCATTGGCCATGGATTTGTCCACATATCGCATCAAACCGAGGGCTTTATCCTCGAATCTCGCTAGGGTATCGGTCTTACGATAGGACGGTTGCGGCAATGTCAATTTCTCTTTCGCATTGATGTTCTGGACTGGTGGAAGCGTCCGTTGGGGCTTTGGCGTCGACGCATTGCTTTTTCCGGCTACCAAAGTCACACCAAGTGCAGCGGCCTTCGCAGAGTAGAACGCGATCGGATCCTTTGGTGGTCTTCCAGGTCGCCGTTTACCTCCACCAGGTGTTCCGGGTATGGCAAGAGTCAAGGGTGATTCGTCATTCAAGGACGCTGCTGGAGTCGGTATGCCCTCACTGTTCGTCCTCAATCCATCCACCCCGTTCGGAGTTGACGATCCATTCATCCCACTTATCGAGCCTTCTGCGGATTGCGGCGCATTCGCTGGGGTGACTGGTCTCGATTCCACTATGCCTTGTATTTCATCCGCAGTGAAAGCGCGAAGGACGCCTTCGATATTCAAGTTGGGGTGGAATTCCTCCCACGCGCGCTCCTCTCGTGGTTTATATCCATCGGATTGTACAACAGCAGCCACTTGGGCGGCTGAACTGAACCTCATTGGAGGCTGCTGAGATCGAGGAAGAACCGTCCGGGTTCGAGTGCTTCGATCTCTCCGTGGAAAGGTCTGGGGGACTAAACCCATCGCAGCATTTTCTCGGCCAATGCGTCCTCGTGGGCCAACATAGTTATAACCTCCGGGACCAGTGCCTCCTACGGGTATCTCAGTTCCGTCTTCGTCGACGTATCGTCCTCCTCCGCCAGGGCCACCAGGAATGTATCTTCGCTTCTTTTGAGGAGGCTCGGAGGAGGTGATGGCTAACTTCTCTGATCGAGAAGCGCCAGCAGATTTCGGTCGAGTCGAGCGCACCCTACTCGATGCAGGTCGGCGTGGTGTAACGAGCGCAGGGGTCATTTCTTTCGCTTTTTGACCTTCGCGCAATAAGATGTGTCTTCTCTCCTCCCGTGCTATAGTCGGCGCGTCTACCCTTCAGGAGGGCCGTAGAGCAAGGTGGCAAGAATATTGAGAGCTGAGTCGCATCGGGAATAGTCCAGGGTAAGGAGGGGCAATCGCGCAATAAACATAAGTAGTATTCTAGAGCATGCTGTGACGCACGTTTGCGCAGGCTGTAGGTGAAGTTGTCGATGCTTCCTTTGACATTGGCAAGAATGGTCTTCGGCTTTCGCGTTGTGAAGTTGGCCAAATCGTTGCAGCCTCAGCCCTCCATGCATCATGGTCCGTGCGTTTACCCGAAAGGTGAGCGGGGGCCCGGGTCACCTGACAAGCTCGCACGTGCCATGTTTTTTCTTTAAAATCAACGTGTCACAATCCAGGGACTACTACATCCATCCTCCGTCCGAGGATTCCTTCATCAGGAAGAATTACTACAATACTCGCGGCCACGACTGTCTAGAGATAGCCATCAACCTTTCTGGCCGTCCTCCCGACGCATGAGTTAGTTCCCTTTCTGCCGACGTTATCCAGCATGGCAATCCATCGTCCTCGCTGCCAGGAACAGGATCTCATCTTTGGCTTGGTGTCGGGGCTGCGGTCAATGCTGGACTGGAACTAAACACACGTCAAGAAAAATATCTCTGGATGCCTCGACACATGCGTTGAAAAGGCGCCACAGGACACATTCTCCTTTCCCCAAAAGGATCCTCGTTGCTCCTGGATTCCACAGCGCGTGGTGGTCATTTGCTCGTCTCGCTGAGCACCACAACCAAAATATCTTCCTCCCCATCTCGCTCTGCCTCCCGCCTACTTCGCAGAGGTCGTGAATCATCCTCGTCCTCGCTTAAGCCGAGAAATCATAGGAATCATACGCAGAACAGCAGACATCCCCTCGATCAACTGACTTTGGGCTTCTCCCGTTTGAGACTGACGTATCATAGTCAGTTGTCCTTTTACGAGGTTTCTTCGCAAGCCTGCCAAAGCTATTTGTCCTATCCATCCTTCTTTGTTATGGACATCATTATGATTTTGTTTGGCCACAGTTAGTACTACTGTAGGTTGAGGTACGGTCTATACTAGCTTTCGCGGCCATACGCTTGGCTGCAAAGAGCTGCTCTAAAGTCAACCACCAAGTTAGTTCTCAATCGCAGAAGTACGAAAGCGTAAATAAAGGCAAAAGCTAGTGCCGGCTGCCATAAGGTACACATTTTAAAACACGCTTAGACATTAGTCGCCCTCGATCGGGTCCGGCAAGGTAATTCGTTGAATTTTATCGATCCCCAAAAAAATCTTGTGATTATAGCCCGCAGGAGCTAGGACGTAGCATTTTATTAATGTCTCTACGCATTCGCGGAGATGTACTACAGAAAGACGTTGGGAGTACACCAAGTATGGAACGTCCAGGGCTCGGGCCGCAGCTGTTTTCATACTTGTTTTTCTGTCCAAAAACGTCAGCTCATTACTAGCTTTGATAAACTGGAAACAGACTCCGGAGCGTCAATTCAACGATCCCTAGATGATCTCCAGATGTGCCATCACTAGCAGCCCGTCTAGCTACTGTGTCCAGGACCATGGGCGAAAGGTGGGTGATTCCTTAATTAACGAAGTAGGAATATTATCGACACTTGAGAATGCCTTTGCCTCGCATAGCATCTAAAAAGCCACCGCGAATAATTCCAGCCTTAGCACCCAGTTCGCCTCATGATATCAGCATTGCCAACCCCTCAAGATCAGCCAGACGGTTTCACAGCTTGTGTCGGCGATCGCGTTGGATGTCCGTACTTTTCCACTCGAACCACCATCCTACAATCCCACCCACGCACTTCCCACCTTCCGCAGGGAATAATTCGACTCCATAGAACCCGCATGTGCATCGTATCTGACACTGCCGCCGGATGAAGCAGGAAAGCTGATTCACGCGTCCCGAGGATCACCATCGACATTTCATTCTATCTCGACGCGAGTTGGGCTCGAGGAGGAGCACGGTCGGTCAACGTGCATGGCTGCTATGGCGATCACATCTCCATTTATGGATGACGGCCGGGGCGGGAGATCGGAGGGAGAATACGGAGCGGAGGACCAAGAAGATTAGCGGAACCACTGGTCGGGTCTTCAGGGTCCCGAGAGGGATCGCCTCTCTCTCCCAGGAGCGGCCACCTCGTCACATTGAAGCGTCATCGTCGGGAACGGCGTGATCATCAAGATCTAATCGAAACAAGATCTAATCGAAACAAGATCTAATCGAAACAAGACCTAATAGAAACAAGACCTAATAGAAACAAGATCGCGCCTGCAATCCTTCAGCTTGAAATATGCCGGCGAGACAGAGGCAGGAAAGACCGACAGCCAATCCAAAGTCGGTCTCGGATTCAGACCAGTGGACGGTGACAACGCTCTGCGTATCTGTTTATGATACTCGAGTACTGTAGCGCAATGCTCGGTACCACCCCGGAAGCGTATCCCGCCTGCTTCTCCTCTCCTGGCTAGTCAGGTTAATTGTGCTTCGTCGCGGAATCAGACAAGGCCGCGAGCCTCGAACTCAAGAGGCCTAGGATCCACGACGGGACGTCGTAGTACGACAGGAAGCCCTCGTCCCAATTGGGAGATTTGCGCAGGGATCTTCCAAGCCTGGGTGAACGGATCGGCGAACGTCCGTACGGACTCTCCCTGGTGGACGACGAATGGTGCAGCGTTGACTTGCCGTGCTTTGGCCTTTGGGCTATCACGTTCATCAATTGGTCCTCATCATTGGGGTCCTCATCAATTGGGATGGGGAATCACAGGGTACGAGTAAGTCTCATAGGGGCAGTCTGGAGCCGAACGATGCACCAATTGCTCGCTTCGCGATAGGGGCACAAGATAGCCTTCAGCTGGCAAGCCACCAGCACTCTCGGTTCCAGTCCTGCTTGTCCACAAAATTAGAAATGAGATGTCTTGATAGCTTCACTGCAGTGACGACACATGCAAGAAGCTGGAGGCTTGGAGCTTCACACTCGAGCCTATCAGTGTCTGCAGGGTGACGCGTCGGCGAGAGTCTGGTCTGCGGGCGTCCACGCAACCGCCTCCTGGTGCGATGATATGGACACGGGTTGTCTCGCAGGGAATTCATCAAGAGGATCGACTTCACGCCCCTTTGCTCGACCCTCACTCGGTTGTTGACATCCCGTACGCTACTCGCCATCCCCCAATGGCTTGGTACGGAGGTACGCTGGAGGCTGAGTGGACCGTCGATCAACAGTGAACCCTCGCAATTGGAGAAAGCGACGCACATCATAAGAAGACCGGCCACATCACTCATACCATCCTTCTAAAGTATGGAGATTGGCATGTCAGCACGTAGGCCCTAACCATGACTACCCCTCGTCTCCTCTCGCCAGCCTCCTCAGAAAAGGCTTGGCCAGAAAGGAACACCCACACGGAAGAAGGTCAAGAGTCATTCCCACGACGCGAATTCCCTTTATACAAAGGTGTTACGGCAAGGCCATTGGGTTGGAAACGCGGCTGGAAAGGTGCGTCGAGAGTACCACAGCTAGCATCAACGGCACGAGACATGAAGATCAGGAAGTGGGATGGCGCAGCGAGGATGTCGACAGAATGGGATGGTCTGCGGAGGGTATGAAAACCGAAATCCTTCATTGCTGAATCGTCTAACTGTGTACAGGATCCCGATCTGTGGTATGGAGCCGGTGACTGTCTTGTCCACTTATACGGTAAGGGGCATTCTCGGAGAGCTCCAACATTCAAGGTGCCCATTGCAAATCTCACCGCCGTCAACGCAAGTCCATTATTGAAACGCTTTTTGGTGGAACGAATCGACCCAGGCCCTTCTCGCGATGGGCCCTCGCATCATGAATTGTATATTCCACCCCCCACATCCGCCGAGCGAGGCCAGGTGTTCTTATACCACATCGCCACGCGGAACTTCTTCGCCTGGGTTTTTGGCAAGTCGCTCGTTGGGAGCCATCTTGGTGGTGCACTGGTCGGCTTGCTGAATAGCATGAATGGGTTTCGATCGAATGGGGAGAACCACGTTCGAGCCCTGTTGGACTACATTGGTGAAGAAGGCTATGACGACATGAGGAATTCGCCGGACCACGCGTTGGGGATCCTTTTCTTCGCAGAACACTTCCGATTCAAGGATATGTGGATAGATGCCTTTGCTCATTGCGTCGGGATGAACGAGCGCTTGATTGCCAGTCCCGGGTTTGAGGTGAGTGCACCGCCGCGTTCGTCGTCGCCAGACAAGTAACTCATTCGTGGACAGTATATGAGCAGAACTTCGCGCGCCATGGTCACGCGAGCAAGATACGAGATGGATCTGCGCTTAGATGTATGCGGCCAGAGAGTCGGGACGTTCTTGACAGACGAGCTGTCGAATGCTCACCTTGGACTTCCGCCTGCTGCAAGAGCTCATCTAGACACTTTCCGGTCCTTCTTACAGACTTATTATGTGGCGAAACTGGGCTACTACCCGCCTAGCATCGAGGGCGGTCGTGGCGCGTTCCCTCCGAGTATCCTCAAGCAAATGGCCTCGGAGTTCCAGACGCTCTTCGATTTCCTCGTCGACACGTCCTTGACCTCGTCCGATCCAACTCCTCTGGACCACCAAGGGGGTCTCTGCGTCTTGCAGAATGTCCAGTCATTCGACCAACGATTCAAGCACCACGCTCAGCATCATCCACAGCCGCTTCTTCCTAATCCCGAGGACGGCCATTCGCCGAAGTCAGCGATCCGCAAGAGATTTAGCTGGGCGAAGCGCAACCAGACGGCGCCGGACCGAAGGCTGGCGACATATGCAGCCCTCTCGAAGGCAACCAACCGCCGAAATTCCTCGCCGGATGAAGGCACGCTGGTGAGAGCATATCGCGGTTTCGAGAAAGACACCGTCTTCTCCCCCAACCAAGCCGAGAAGCACGACCAGCTCTCACACGCAGATGCCCGCAAGGTCCGATGGATTCTGATATACTCGGTCCTTCAAACCCTTCTGTCCGCGACCAAGGTCCCCGACCAGGTCCGGGACACGCAGAATGTTGGCTACCACTTATGTGTGTTCACCACCGGCGCTCCACCATGGAATGATGACCGTCCACTCGAGACTCTCCTCCGAACACAGACAGACTGGACGAGAATGGATGATGAGCGGACGAGGAGAACGGCAGAAGAGACCGAACAAACGCCGATCACACGCGTCGAGATCAAACCAGATCTCGACTGGAACCCCATCACGCACCGGTCATCGTATGCTCGCGCCAGGAGCAAGCATACCGGTATCACGCTGTCCAAGCACGGATTCGTCCGCAGAGCTTCGAGCTCCCTTTCCAACACGGCGGAGCTCCAGCACCCCCGACCAAACAGGATCTCCTATCACGAGATTCTGGTACATGGCTATGGAAACGGCACCAACCACGTCCACATCTCCACCGAGCGACTCCCGACCCTCGCCCCCAGCGCCGAGCCAGCTCGAGAGGCATCTTCTGATTCACACGCCTCCTCCACCGCAGGTCTCTCTTCACGCGGGTCACATCCCTCGGATGAAGAGGGCGGGAATCACGAGTCCTTGAGCCCACCAAGCAGCGTCTCCCAGAGTCGCCGAGCATCTCCGGCCAGTATCGACGAGACCAAGACTCCCATCCGTGCCTTCCTGGACCACCACCGCGGCGGGAACGCCCTCGGGATGGCTCGAGTCCCCAGCAGTGCATCCCCAGCCAGCAGCTACGATGGGGACGACGACGACCCACCCGTCATAGGGCCCGAACCACTGCAACTTCGCAAGACTCTCATTCCTGTATACGGACGGAGTATCTAGGAATCTTCTTTTTCGTCCTTCATGTCGCACATTGGCGGATCCCTAACCCTTGTTCACACGCTCTTCTGATCAGGGGTGGCTCTGGAGCGCTGGTGCGGTATGACGATCCGCTACGATGCGGTGTGACGATCAGCCACGATGTTTAAGGTTACTCTCCCCACCCCTAAATAAATGTAACTTGCCAGGCTGGCACAGACAGAATATGAGAGCAAGTTGGCACGTGCAGCCCTGGAGCAGATACATTTAATTAGGTGGAGTATACGGAGTAAGTCAACGACGATGGTCGGACACCAGATCCTCGGATCTGGATTTGCCCAGGGACGCATTCGAAGGGGTGGCCGAATCGGAAGATCATAGAATCTTACGTGCCTCTATACGCAAATCCACGTGTGGGCTGGAACGGGTCGTGACCTAACTATGATTCAGACTAGGCGAGAGAAATGATTCTAAAGACTGATATTGGAACAAGTGATATTGCAACGGTGTCATTGCAACGGTGTCATTATCACGAGTGACAGGCATTATCACGAGTGACAGGCATTATCACGAGTGACGGACATCGTAACAAGGTCGCGCAAGGGCTCTAATAGGGGGTTTCGCATGTTTTCCTACAGAATAGTACACGTTACAGGCCGGGCCACGGCTGTTCGGAGTGCAAGAAACGGAGTAAATCTCCCCCTTAAGTACTCGCTCAAATGAGTGTCTGTTGGGCTCCATCCCGTTGATGGGTTGTCTATTCTAGGGCAAGGGACGGGACGCCTCCTGAGGGAGAAGGGGTCGCTCGCTAGCTAGGGGGGAGGAGTTCCCATACGAAGTATGTGTTATATAGTCCGATGGACTTACTCGTTCGGTTAGTCCCACCCAATAAGCGAGAGTAGACAGTATAATAAAACCTAATACTTAATCAAGTGACAGATATTGTAACGAGTAATAACTGCCATTGCGAAAAGAGGATCCAACAACCCGAACCGCCAACCAATGCTGCCCGCATCGCACGGCACATCCCGAATCTACGTCTCCCCATCCTAAAGGCCAAGACTACTACTAGTACATACGGACTAGTCCACCACCACCCCTTCACACCGACTTGCGAGCACGCTCCTCCACCAGCGGCGGGCGCGGGCTTGGGACGACATGCCGCAGATGGCCATCCGGAATGAGACCATGGAGAATCCGAGCCGTGATTGCGCTCGCGGGTTGGAACTTGAATCGGGAAGCTCTCCGAAGGAAAAGAAAACGAAAGGAAACGGAGGGGTGGCATGAAGACTCAACACCACACTACTGTATCGATTCGGTGATCCCTGACAGGCTGACCGTGACCGTGACTGCGATCACACCCAGCGGATCGATCGCTGCTGGGTGGGCGACAGTACAGTACAGTACAGTACAGTACAAGCAGGTGGGGTGGGGTTGATGCGACGACGTGGTGCAAGGATGCGTTCCAAGGGAGGCTGGGGAGGGGGTGTGATTTGCTGAGTCACGTTGTCGGTGTCGGTTGGTGGCTGAATATCTACATACTTTACATACAGTACTCGCCCCCTCCCTGAATGTTGATCAAGTGTGGCCCATGACTAAGGAGGCAATAACCAATCATCAGTTCGGAATCGCCTCGCAAACAAATCCGAGGGCCGCTTTAGACCCCCACTGTCTTGGACGCGCAGGAGAAACATTCAAGGGGGACATTCACACACACGTACCGTACAGTCCGCACGGCGACCACCGAGCTGTCCGTCTTCTCCTCCGAACCCTCGCTCCGGCGACCGACGCAGCGGGCTCGTTGGCCCTTCTCCCCCTCGGTAAGTTACGGAGCACCCGTCGACCCCGGCGTGGATTCAAGGCTGTCGACGGGCCGGGAGGGGCGCGAAAGGAGCCGGCCGCGGGACTCGGGACGCCCTCTCGGATGAGAACCCCGACACGGCGCGGCGTCGCGTCCCGTCGCCTTACAACGAGTAACCCACCGAGCCGCATGACGGAGCGTGCCCGCGCAAGGCCGATCCGACTGTACGGACTGTAGGAGGCCCAATCCAGCTGCCCCCACTCGCACAGCACAGTCGAACCCCTCCCCCCAGCCGTCTCTAGGCGTCGGTCCTTGGCCCACGCTACTCCGCATCGGTGCTCCGTATTGATTAACCGTACTGTGTGAGGACTTGCATGCACGGCGCTCAGCATGGCCTTCCCTGCCTCTGGATCCTCAGCTTCGGACAGACTGGCTGTGTGGCCCCCTCCGGTGCGGGAGCTCCTCGTCGCCCGGTCGAGAGGGTGGTTTCTTTCGAAAGGCGTCGTGCTGGCCGCGGTCGCGGGGTTTCGTCGTCGTCGTTGCGTGCGCGCGTGCGTGCGTGGAACATGGTGGGTCTGGTCTGAGGGTGATGATTTAGGTGCATGCATGCATGCGTATATACATACGGAGTGCATACGACATATATACATACATACATACATACAGCTCCGTACGGAGTACGCGGTAAGGTTCTGGGAGACCCTGCGAGCCTGCTACATGCATGCGTACATATATACATACATACATATATACAGACGGCATCGGGAGGGGTGGTACTGTGCTGAGCGTAGAGACGGTACTGTACGTCGTATACAAAGGGTTAGGGTTGCGTGCGTCGGCAGGCTGCACGGCACTGTCGTCTGTCATAGAGTCCTCGTCGCCGCGTCCCAATCGGGGAATTTGGTTGGATCTACGCCTTCATCTATATCGTCACCTTCACCGCTTCCTTGCGCTGAGCGCTGCTTCTGCCGCTTCCTCTACACTTGCTGCCTCGACCACTTCCTTGCCCTGAGCTCTGCCGCTGCGGCGCGCTATACACTTGCCTCTGCCTCTACTTCCACCTTCATCTTCATCTTCGCCTCTACCTCTACCAACCTCTACCCCGCCTCTATTTCCACCTTCGTCTTCACCTCCACCTCTACCTCTACCTCTACCTCCACCTCCACCTCCACCTCCACCTCCACCTCCACCTCTACCTCTACCTCCACCTTCATCTTCACCTCTACCTCCACCTTTACATCCACCAACCTCCACCAACCTCCACCTCCACCTCCCCCCAAAAAATTCCTCCCCTCCACAACTACCAACATCGCCATTGCTTCGCGAGAACTGCTGCCCCGTCCTCCGAAGTGCGATTGCGTCCTTACCCGCCTTGCCCGCTTTCTCGTTGGCTTGCTTCATTTGTTTCCCTCCGCGCAAACGCGACACGAGTTTTCTTTCCTGGCCCGTCGCTCTCGGGATGAAAAGGAGTATGCACGGCAGATACAAAGGTCGATACCGTTGGATCGTTCACCAGCCCTCAAACGGCATATTTCCGCGTCATGGAGCCGGGTCACTCGTCAGAGCAGGAGAATAGAGGCACGAGAATCGTATGTTGAATGCTGTTTTCTATGGTCTTGGATGCTGCGTGTTCATGCTGCGTTGGATGCTGCGGCATGTCTGCGAATCTCAAATCATGCTCCAAAGATGAGCCCACCGCATTTCACCTGAGATGCGGTGAATTGGAAAGTGGGATCTGGATGTTGAGAATCCGCTAGTGGCATTTCTCACTGCACCGCATCGAGGGGATGTTCGTTCTTGTGGTGTGTTTACATGGTTGGACATGTGTCCGGAAACGAGACATGCCTCCCATGATGTTGTTGGTTCGTGGAGGTCCCCTTCGGCCGCGGAGATCACTTGGAGGGAGTTCTCCTTGTCTCGTCCCGTGGTCCACGGTCTTGCATTCTTGTTCGCTCTTCCGCCTAGAATTTAAAAGTCATGAAAACGAGGGCGAGAAAGAATGATCACTCCAGCTTCCTGAGAGCGTTGAATCCAGCTTCAGTGTTTCTCTCCTCCCCGCCCGTCTTCCACGGATCCGCGTCGTTTTTCGGGTGGATACCTAGCATTCACATCTTCCGATGAGTTCTTTGGAGCTGATGCTATGCGACATTCTTGGTGGACAGGGGCATTTGAATCTGGCTTGGTTTCGTTATACCCTTTGGAAGATCTGCTAATCAGGTGCCCCAGGCTGGTGTCTTGACGCCGAGCAACCGGAAGATGAAAGATGCCCGGGAGGAGAGAATTCGAGAGGTCTGGGGTCTGGCATCCATCTACGATGCTTTCCCACCAGGGATTCGTCCCGTCAGCCTAGGAATCTCGGCGGTGCAGCTTCTGAAGAGCATAGCGTGTAGAATCCCCCTCGCAACGGCCCAACAAAAGTTCATGGATGACTGTACGGGACCTTCTGGAATGGGGACGACCAAGATCGGGTTTCAAAGCCTCAGTCGGATCCAAGCAGCTTTGTTGGAAGAGGAAAGACGGAATGGCACCCAGTCTCCAAGCTCGAAAGGGAGTCATGGGAGGGCCGCTCCAACCCAGAGTCAATTCCTCTCCACCCCACCCGAAACTCTCCATGTAAGCCTTCTATCGACTGTGACGGCTTGAAACCCCTAATACATCGGTAGGATCCCAGGACCAATGGCTTAAGTGCTTCGACGAAATATATCTCCTTCGCCTTCAAGGATCATCGTGTGGTGTCATGTCGTCGAAATGAGAATCTCCGGGGCGCCAGCTCATCTCGAAGATATGACACGGTTCCCTCGGCTCACGAGGTACGCATACCCTCACCACGACAAGCCGATGGAGGAACTAACCATGAGGATAGAACAAAAGACGTTCGCCCGCGCCAGTGGCCTCGATGTGCCAGGTACGCATACCCTCACCATGACAAGCCGATGGAGGAACTAACCATGAGGATAGAACAAAAGACGTTCGCCCGCGCCGGTGGCCTCGATGTGCCAGAGACCGCAAGTCCAATGGATCGATTTGAGCACCCCCCGCCAAACCCCGGAAGACTCGGCTCCAGAAGACTCAACTCCAGGGTCATTCACCATCGTAAACCCGGGATTCGGCGGGAATCTGGCATCCTCTCAGTCGTCCAAGGGACCGGTGCCTACATCAAGACATGCCTTGGGCGAGAAGGAGCGAAATGGCGCCACGGTCGAGAAGAGCGGGGCAGGTGTCCATGCACATGGAACAGAGCCCGTAGTCCAAGTTAAAGTGCTGTCAAAGGGAAAGCCTCGGCCGACATCAACAGGATTTGGCTCAGGCACTGGCTCAGGCACCATCCGCCAAACCAAGGCTGCTGGGGGGGGCAAGCTGGATGGCATCCCCAAGAAGACGGGGAAGGAGAACGAAGCCGCCAAAACACCATCCACTAGGCCTCATGGTCCTGCAGCGAAGAACCGCCAGAATTCCACCCCCAGTCTTAGCAGAGCGGGAACTTCGGGGACAGATGCACTGAGGGTGTCTTTCAAGATACCAAATGTCAGTGCTAGAAAATCGGCAGAGTCTTCTATCACATCCGTCACCACCGACGCGGCAGAAGCCGCTGAAGATCCGGGACCCAAGGTTCAAGTCGGGAAGAAGGCTCCAGGAGATCCTACAGGGTCCAGACCGGTCACATCGAGCGTTCCCAATCCATCCCAATCTACAAAGGAGTCTGTGAAAGTCGACCAGAACAAAGCTAGGCATGCGAACAATTCTGGAGAACTCGATTCGTCGACCCTCGTCGATCTCGATCTACAAACATCTGCCCAGGATTCAGTATCCTCCGGTGCTGAAGTTCCTTTGGCAGCGCCAGTCAGACCAGCCGAAGCCGATTCGCAACCGTCCATCAATGGTTCCAGATCACAAGAAGAGACCACGAGTTCTGCTGCCGAAGCTCCTTTGGCAGTGCCAGTCAGACCAGCCGAAGCCGATTCGCAACCGTCCATCAATGATTCCAGGTCACAAGAAGAGACCACGAGTTCTGCTGCCGTGGAAGCACGTCTGGCAAAGTCAATCGAGCCACAGGCAACCTCGGATGTCAAGGATAATAAGCATGTTACTCGGGCCGGTTTGAAAGGTAGCGAAGACAAACCATCCCCATCTGAGAGCACCCCACACGGCAAAGCAACGGAGGCAGTTCGACCCAGGCAGGATGATGCGTTGGCCATGGACCTCGACAGGAACAATGCTCCACAGTCTATGGATCCCAATTTGCCCTCAAAGTCACTCAAGCTCTCGACAGAGGTAAGGTACCCGACCCGATACTCTCTCCTATTTTCTCACATTTCAAATAGGTGGAGGAATTAACACCCGAGCGAATGATAGCCGACATAGAGAGCAAAATTGCCATGTGGGCCAAGCGGGGAGGAGAAGAAACCACGAGAGATCTGAAGCGCAAGGCAACCGGCACCATCTCACCCGCTCGTGTCAAAGCATCACGACCCAACCCGGCCAGTCCTCCTTCCCCGATCTCCATCACTTCCAAGGAGAACACGCCTACGACTTTTTTCTCGGGGTCTGAGCTTCAGATGACGGAGGAAAAGCCAAAGACAAATGCAGAGACTCTGATGGCGAAATTCCGGAATGCGGTCAAGCTCTTGGAACAGACCCGATTAGAGATCAAGGATGCCGATATTAACGAGGGGAAGAATGAGGAGGTTCAGCTCAAGCAGGGACTTGAAAACAGCATGGATTGCATGATTCGGCATGGAGAGGGAGATCTGGAGATGGAGGTTGATCGTTATGAGAGAGATACGGAGCAGAAGCTTGGATTTTGAACTTCCCGAGCTCCTCTTCTAGAATTCCACATCCGTGAGCGGATTTGGTCTCTCGTACGGACAAACCAAACAACCCAGGTCAGGATTCAGGAAGTTCATGTTAGCGGTTTTCAAAGGGGATGGGTAATGCATGCACATATCGGATGCTCTACCTTCGTCATCTTCATGATACGACCAGGCCATGAATTGTAGGACCTATCACGACATCACAAAATATATTCGGCTTTGCTTTTTGCCTCGAGACCGTTGCTGAAATTACTCCGCCAGACATTTCGATGGCGGGCCGGGGGAGAACGGCATCGTCAATATATCGCGAGGCGTTTGATGAAGCCAAAATGGACGTGGGGATTCGCAGACAGAACTGAAATTTGACAAATATGAATTTGATCTGAGATCTTTTGTGATGTACCTCTCGGCGGGCTATCCCTTCGTGGTCCTAGAGTAAGTAATCTCGAGCTCCACCAACATAGCGCCTAAGCGTATTTAAACTCCCTGCAAAGGAGGTAACAAGAAACCACTTCACGCGTGCGCACAGGGCAATTTGTGTCCGTCCAAGTTAGCCAGTCAGTGTAAAACTCACATTAAACGAATCGTACAATTGCAAACCAAGGAAAACAAGGCGCTATCCCGACTCGAGATGCCAACACGGTATAGCGGAATCCACATGCAACTTTCTAGCCGATCTTACCATCTCCTTTCTGCCTTGTCACGAGCGCCCAGCCTCCACCACCGACCGTAGAGGCTTCGGCTCGCTAGCTACGGGAATACATACTGGATTAAACGCGGAGATTAAAGGCCCCTCCCGGGGGGCCACTGCCGTGGAGGCCTTGTTCGCTGCCGCTCTAGATGTATGCGAGGGTATAGGGTATATATGAAGGCTGGTTTCGTAAGGTTGGTTAATTATTTCTAATAGTATTTTTATGAAAACCCACGCCCGGGTAGGGGGGGGGGGCTACTACCGTTGAGCCTTTATCCTAAGGCAAAGTAAGGCTCGCGTACAGTACGTATGTACTCGAGCAACCTTAATAGCCATGGGAATTAACAGAGCGGCAGTGGTTTTCTACTAGTACGAGTAAAGCCAAGCCAGGCTCGACTAGCGCTACAACCAATCGGATGACAGGCATCCGAACAAAACCTTCCAACTAACTAGAGTACAACGAAAGAGCTATTAATCCGCATTGGCCTCTGTAGGAAAACCAAAGTTAGAATGGCAGAAAGCTACGCCTTAATCAACCACTCCGACAGCTGTTCAGAAAAGAGTTGTAGAGGCCGAGGCCGAGGAATTAAGAAAGGAAAGCCATATTCGAAAGGATATTCTACGAAATCAGGCTTAAGATTTATACTAGCGCCGGAGCATCTTCGGCACCGCTGATTTACTGCTCTAGCGCATCAGAATATTCTACATCGAGGGGAGTTTTCGGTCTGAGATTATACTCTTTCTACGATTTTATGTATAAAGTTTATATAAGAGTGTTTTTTAAGTTTTCATATCTAGGTGGGGGGGGGGTTTAAAATCAGGAGAGGGAGAATCTGAGTTGTGGCCGACAATGTATTTGGTCTTCGTTAATTTTAAGGATGTATGGTATGATACGATATGATATGACAGCGAAGAGTCTATTGTTTATTAAGAATGCATGTACCGTGCGAGAAAGGCAGAAGCTTATCTGATTCCTTCGTCGCATGGTAAGGAAAGTCGTTGGGAATACTACGGTTTTCTAGGTTGGCGGCCGTGGATGGATGTATCTTGGGATGTACGTAGCTCCAGCGGAGTGCGCACCCCGCATCGCCCGATCCTGTGGGGCAACTGGCGATGCTTCGATGCTTATTTCGACATCTTTCGCCTGGGAGTCCTCGGCTACGACGGGGAGCGTCGTGTGATACCTCGACATCCCTGTTGCTTTCAGGAGATCCGGCTTGCAGGGGTCGATGATAACCTGCTGGACAATCTTACTACGGGGTGGCAGTATAATCCTATGTTGTAGTTCTAGTGCAGTAGTTCCCTTAACAACAATACAACTTTTCAAGTAGAAGAATTACGTCGAACTTAAGAAGGATGGTGGGCAAGGCGACTAGGGACAGTCGAATGAGCTAGGTTAACCTTATTATAACATCCCACTTAAAATATATGTCGCGGTTGGTAGTAAGAGCAAAAACAGCACCAGATTCTTGTATCTATGAATAGAGCTGAGATGGCAGAATCTGCATGAAGGGTATATACGCTATGGCGTTTCCTCATAAAAGGCTCTCGAGTACAGTCCCAAGCCACAGGATCGCGCCTAGCCGATCTTCCCTCAAGACACCTAGGACGTAAGCCAAAGCCTCTCTTTGCAGGCGCTCTGCGGTAACCAGACGCCGTTCAAGCCTAGCGAGGCGGCAATTGAGCTTAGTTTAATAGCTGTATTAAAGCTCGAGTTTCAACAAATGACAAGCAAGTACTTCTTCATGAGAGATCCTCCCTGATATGTAATCGCAATACCCTCATAATAGTAAATATGGATCTTTCAAGAGTCAGTCAATAGCAACTCTTTTGCCAGGGTCCAGATCCGTGGCCCTGAATAGAATCCTCTTGCTCCGGCATCTATGCTAGGAACGTCCTCGGTCCCATTCGAAAGGTGGAATGACGGATCTGAGTCTGACGCCATCCCTGCCACTCTGATAAAAGAATTCATAACTTGGCACAGAATGATTGTCTTCTATTATAGTGGGCTCGCTCAATCTACTGCTCCCATCATCTCATATACGCGAAGCGGCTTTATTTCATCTTGTAAATTGGTTAAGTTGGTTATAGCTTAACAATATTCTATATCTAATTAATTTTTCACTGCTAATTTTCTATAACGTTAAAATATATCTCAACGACATCTTCACAGGTGCAGGGGGATAAATTACTTGGAATAGTTATACTAATAGCTATATGAATAATCGGTACTTAATTTATCTTAAGGTTGTCTAAGCTATAAAGAGTTACGAGGATGTGTCCTTTGATCGCCTGAGCCTGAGCTATAATACGCCACAATTCACTTGGAGCCACGGCCTCTTTTTAGCCACACCATATATAGCTGATGTGACGTCTCTGCAAAGGGGGTCTCACTCCACTTAAAATGTCTTAAGAGAAGTGTTATAAGAGGTTGCAAACAGCAGCAAGTATCTTGGAAACAGCTCGGAGCTGAAGACTACTTATCTCCGCAACTACTCCAAGTAAGCAGAAACGAGAGGTAATAGGTAGACCCATGTATTGAGGTGAACAATCCTGCATCGATCTTAACCTCAACCGAACTTTCCGTCGGGGTCGGGACAACTTTGACCATAACGGTCATTTCTACGGACATTTGATTTCTGCGGACTTTTCATTTCTACGGGCTTTTCATTTCCACAGAGTACTATATGTGAGGCAGCCCGGGATGTATGGGAAGTACGTGCTATTAGGAAAATATCATGGAAACGCAGTCTTCTAACGAAAATTAGCCCACGATGCCACTCTTCGAGATATCACACGTTGCTCCTTTAATTAAGGCCCAAAAAGATGAGATGGCACTTGCTATCACGAAACTCCAATGCAGCAAATTCGGCACGCCTAGTCTCTTTGTAACCGTGGTGTTCGCGGATACAACGGGGTTGGAGACATACGTTGCTGGCAAGCCTGTGAGTTGTGCCCTTGAATCTGGCGACGCTCATCTTCACCAACGGCTCCTTGCCGTTTGACACCTTACACCTACCTATAATACGTATAAGTCCTGTACTCTAACCGTGCTCCTAGCGCCAAACCAACATGATCCACGTCACATTTAGGGATGGAGCGATGCATACCCAGGCGCAATTCGACAGCCTATGCATCGCGCTCCAGGAGATCTGGTCGAGCGCGGCTCAGCCGTCGCACGGGAGCCACGCACCGCCAGAACTCGCCCTCGGCGCCGTTTATGTCACGGGCGGGGTGCTGGCCGCCCTCGAGGCGGGTTTCATCGTGCCCCAAGCGGGAAAAGAGAAGGAATGGGCGCTCGGCAACATGGAGGCGTTTAAGCAGAAAGCGCGAGGAGGGGACAAAGACATCGCAGGTTTACTCGAGGAGCTGCAGAGCAGGCTGAGGCCTGCGGAGTAGAGGCTCGAGGGCGTCTTGTGGGAGAGCACGGTCGAGGAACTCTTATTAGGTGGTGTAATTTTGATACCATTGCGATTTGCAAGGACGGCTCATTCGGTGACTTTAAGAAAAGAGGAGAGCTTGGTCGATCTGCCTGTCTAAAAGCTAGTCCGATTATTTTCTGCTTATTTGTCTTGGTAGGTAGTCGATCAAGAATATCGATTGAAGTGTACTAATATATATAACAATTTCGTCCAGCCAATCTATAAGACCAAGAACTTTAAACCAGCGCAGGAAGTACTTCTGCACACCATATCGCCGTAATAATCTGCACCTTGCTCTGATGGACATAGTGTACTTAATACTGACATGTATACTGACGTGTCATGGAGGTTGCCTGTGCATCACGGTCGAACTCAGTTCTCATCGTGGCTGCCTCGGACCGCACAAGCTCGCTTACAGGCCATGAGGTCCTGGGAGTAATCCTAGACTGCTCGACGGCAGCAGACTATGCGAAGCTGGACCGCAGATTCCAAAAAGATGAGCCTGTTGGTTTTGGCTCTACAGGAACAAGCCAAAGGGTAGATGCGGAGTCTAGGCTCTTGTCGTAGGATCATCCAGCACTCGCAAGATAGAAGATAGTAGACAGAGTTAGAAGCTGATAATATCTCAACGTATGTATACTTAGGAGGACTGCCAAGGATGGAACAAAGGGCAGCTCCGCAAGTGTAGCAATCAATTCAACGATTATCCAAAAGTCCTAGTTCAGCTGTAGGATACTAGTGATTCGCTCAGCGGCAATTGCGTGCCCCACGTGACTGGATTGTTTTTATCTCCTTCAAATGACACATCTTTAAGAACCGTAAAAGCTTCTCAGGCAGTTGTGGGGGTTGGAATTAGGGCGCCTTTGGTTCACTCAAATACTTAGTATCTATAGCCAGTATTTAAATACTAGTATATGCGACCTTCACCGAAGCGTTTGGTTAACGCATATAGTAGTATTTAAATATCAGTATTGAAATACTAGCTTTGAGGTGAAATCCTAAAACCTAGTATTTAATACTAGTATCTACTAATTACATAGCTAAAAATATTGTCGCATTCGACACTTACATTCATATAACAACACCATGGATTTCGACGATCCTACTCGCTTTACACTACTAACTCTGAATGCTCTTACAGTTGTAGAGTATTAGAAGGAAACCTATTGTGATAAACTCGAGAAAAGGACTCAGGCGTGAAAAGGCTATGATAAGACCTAAAACCTCCCACACACTAACTATAGCGTGCGAAGGAAGAAGCTAGGAGTAATTACGTATGCCTTAGAAGACATTTGAGAAGCGAATCGATTATATAGAAGCTAGTATAAATTTATGTGATTTGAGAAGTACTTCTCTAAAGGAGAAGTTGTATATATTTTTGTATATAGTGTTATAAAATCAGGCCTTTTAAATATATTATTACTAAGCTTATAACCACCTTTAATATACTCTCTTTACAGCTCTAACAACGACTATTCTAATTCATTATTTCACATAAAAGCGTACGAGGTAGCGGCGCCTCCTTTAGATTTATAGTAGGCTTACTAGTACGCTTTAGGGGCATATCAGATGAACACGGAAACAATAATAGACGAATTTACTCTCTATATAGTATCACTAGGAAAAGAAATTTTAATATCGGAGGTAAGGTTACAGAGTTTAGCGCGAAAAGGTTATTTCATTTTCGAAGTCCCGTGATAAATACTGACATTTCACTAGCGCGTTTGGCTTTCTAGTATTGAAAAAATCGTATATACTAGTATTTAAATACTTAAAAGTGAACCAACCGAGCCCTTATATACGCGACCAGAATGGACTACTAAGGTCGAATACGTCTTGCCTTAGGGATGTCGTGATATGAAAGTCATGGCAGTGAGTGAGCCCCTATTAGGTATTTGTCCCGGGACAAGGGGTAACTGTATACTAGCTAGTATATAGTTAGCCCGAGGCCCTCAATTGAGCTCGGCAGAGCGCTCTTCACCACCTATCTACCACGTGACCCTATTCAAGTACTTTTGATGAAAACGGACGGTATCTAACCAAGTATATTTCCTAGCATAATACGAAGGACTCGCTAAATGGTTTTCTCGGCTGAAGTCTCCTGGGCGAAACGATTTCCTGCTTTGAGCAACCCAGTCCCCACCCGTCAGAACGACCCAGCTCAACTCCTACGCGCCCTTCTCCTTCGAAGGCCAAAGTGAGGATTATAAACAAAATGCCATTTCGTTCACTCCACGCAATGATCTTTCAATGCCATCATCCCATCGGTGGCATCGGCCTTTAACCGGCCTAATAATCTAGCCGACAATCTGGCCTCGGTTCGCGTTTACACGTCTGACATACCTCGTATACAACGTATCATCTTCAAGGCCCTTCCCTCTACTCAACCGCCTCAAAGATACGTAGTACGGACGCATGAGAAGTGAATTCACAACCACCCCGCCCCAGACTCCCTTCTCTCCCTTCTCCCACCTCTCCCCATTTCCAAATCCGAGATCCAGGCTCCCCCGCAAACGATGTCACCACCTCCAACCTCCAACCCGCTTGAGAGCTTCACGCGTCTCAACTCAGCGGTTTACTTCCATCAACCTCACGGCACCGCGCGCAGACCTGCGTCGAGGGCCCACGATCCCCATCTCATAGTCCTCGCGGCGTGGATGAACGCGCTGCCCAAGCACCTGGCGAAATACGCCTCGAAATACACCACGCTCTACCCCTCCGCCGCCATCCTCCTCATCTTCACCAACTCGCTCGACGTCACGATCCGCACGCATGGCGGGACCCTCGCCCGCGTCGGACCCGTCCTGGAGCTGCTTCGTCCCCTGGGCGCGGGAGGGGGGCCCGCGGCCGACGGGCAGAGGGTGCTGTGGCATGCATTCAGCAATGGCGGGGCGTTCACCAGCACGTGGATCGCCCGCTCGCACTTCGAGGCGACGGGGAGGGCCTTGCCGGCCGCGGCGGTGGTGTTGGATTCGAGTCCCGGACGGGCGAATGTGGAGGCGACCTCTCGCGCCTTTGCGGTTTCTCTCCCACGCAACCCCCTCCTGAACTTCCTCGGCTGGCTCCTCCTGCGTCTGTTCTTCGCCGTCGTCAGGGTCCGCGACGCGTTCCGCTGGACCCCCAATACCATCGACCGCATCCGCGACGTGCTGAACGATAGGAAGTGTTTTGCGGTGGAGGCGCCGAGGTTGTATGTTTATAGTGAGGGGGACGACATGGTTGACTCTCGGGATGTGGAGGAGCACGGGGCGGAGGCCGATGCGAGGGGGTATCGTGTGTGGATGGAGAAGTATGGGGGGAGTAGACATGCGGCCCATATGATTGACGATCCGAGACGGTATTGGTCGACTGTTTGGAGGCTGTGGAACAGTGTTGCGTAGAGAGGAAGGCCCAATAGATGAAATCACGCTTTAGCGAGTTGGAGATCTGGCTATGTGGCTTGTCACGGCTTAGAGAGGAATTAAGTCGCCCTCAAAACACCATCCAAGCTATGTCTTTGGCCGACCCTTAAAAAGCTATGTGTACCCCCCCGAGCAACCAGCACCCCTTCTCGCTGATCAGAGTCGTCGGCAAAAGCAACGGACCAACACCCTTCGCAAGTCTACATCAGTCGTCCGTCCCGTCTCAACACACGCGAGATCCAAATTACCCCGTGAGACAGTTTGGTGTTGCGCCGCAGGTAGCCTCCGGTCGACGAAGATGAGTGGTGGATGTTAGTGAGTTGAGACGAGCATCAGCTTCACGCCGAGACCTTGGGATCAGGGGATGGGGAATGGGAAAGGGGGCGTACGGGAGAACTCACTGACGAGTCTTCGCGAAAGATGGGCTGAGGACGGTGGATTTCGCAACGAGGTTCGAGAGGACGGCGCGAAGGGCTTGGGTGTCGACTGCGACGGCGGGGGTGGCTGTGGAGAGTGTAGAGAGGAGGGTGAGGAGGGCCAGCTTGATCATGTTTGCGGTGGGTGTTGTGGGTTGAGATACTGAGGGAGTGGAGTTGTGGTGGGGGGGAGAGCGGAGGAGGTTGTTGCGAGGAGGTGAAAGGTTGAGGAAAGTGGTGGAATATAAAGAAGATGGGCACCTTGAGAGCGGGATTTTACTTTCGTGGATTTGAAGTCACAGGTGTGAAGCGGTGATGATCTTAGTCTTCCACTGTCAGTTCACCCAAAGAACAACAGCAACGAGGTAGCGAAGGCGAAGTTTTGATTGGAGGACTTGCTTGACAAGAAGGGAAAGGCAATACTGCTATGCTCTTCCGTCTTTGAGAGTGGGGGATGGCACTTAGTCTAGCAGCATGCTGCCTGTAACATGCAGAGTGCAGAGCTGACTCCAAGAGGCAGTTTGGAAAATGAAATCTATGTTCTTTCCGACTTTGCGAGAACCACGCGGACTGAGATCACCTCGGGAAGCTTGATGGTGAAGAGTTCCATGGTTCTTTCCCATCAAGTAACCAACTCAGTAGCGCTTTCAAAATTCGGTGAAGCTTGCGCTGTATGTTGACTAGATTGGGGAAGAAGTCTTCTTGTGAAGGCGAATGATGAGTCCAGGGGTTGGGGAAAATAGGCGCCTCCCCTCTGCTTTGCCTTGAAAAGGTCACCCAGGACTCATTGAATTCCCTTCTTGCAATCTCGGTCATCTCGAAGGAACCTGGCAGGATTGGCCGCCCATTGATCATTGTGCGAAGAGCGAGATGTCGAAAACGAATTTGCCAGAAACCTCGCATCCTCAATCTCTGTCGCTCGTCCGCTTAGTCTTAGTTACACACGGCAGAATCGCTCGGTCACACTTCGCCAGCAAACGGTCCGACCTGGATACTCCCCAAGTATGCTTAATGGGCCGCGGGAGCTGCAGATAGCTTGTTATGAATCCTCATTCTCCCCGTCGAGTCTGCGGGCGGACATCTGAGTGGATGTCACCAAGAATCCTTCCACAGGAATCAGGTGTGGGCCGGCCGGCAGAAGAAGGCTGTGTTCGACGCGAGGTGAGAAGATGGACAGTAGGCGCATCCAAAAGCAAGATTCCACTTGCTCATCGAGCATCGTGATGTTGTGACGCCCGCTTGAACGTTGCACAGGTGGGTTTCGTTTCTAGGTAGGTGTCAAGCTTTGGAGTTCTTGATGCGGACTGAATGTCCATATCTTGCATACGAGATGTTTTTTTTTTCGACCCCAACGATGTATTGGCAATTGGAAGTCTATCAGCTCAAACCGGAATTGAGTGGCGGTCAGTTTATCATTTTGAAATGGCACCTCATCGCCCGCTGGTGAAGATCTGCGTCTCGTAGATACCTCAGTCACTTCCTGTCGTCAGCTACTCTTTACGTCCAAATATTGTCCCCCATCGTCAACGCGGAGCATCTCATCAGACATCCCCAGACCTCAAACTGGTCTTCAACGTCCCGACTGCCAGGCGTAGTTTGAGGACGACGGGCTTGCATGGCATCAAGCATAAACTCACTCCTTCAGGATCAATAGATTAATTCGCACGCGTGGTCGGGACCGGTAGTTGAGGGCTGGGAAAGATGCATAAGTGCGCGGGACTGCGGCGAGTTTGATGGGTGGTTGGGCGGCAAGTTGATGAAATGTGGTTGAAACTTGGAATGATGAATGTCATGCGCATGCACCCGTTCGACGTCGTCGATGATGGCTGGCGTTATGTGCCTCCTTCTGATGTAATTACGACTTTGTTGATGATGGGTGAGATGCGAATCTAGCTCCATGTCGCTGGAAAAGGGGGGAGAGAACCAGTCACGAGGAACGTCCGTGGAGCTCCACCAGAAGTGAGCGGGACTCTATTAATAGTAACTTTGGAAGCTTTCATGAGTGGAATCATGGGATGAGGCAGAGGGACGTGTTAGCTACCGTCGTAGCAGTACCAGAATAGGGGTACAAATAGCGGAATAGTACAAATACATTCCAAGCAGAAATCAGATTCTCTTTAAAGTGTACCCACCCCTGTTTCTGAGGAGCGGAAGCGTGGTAGCAGCACCAGGATAGGGGCACAAATAGCGGAATAGTACAAATCCATTCCATGCAGAGGTCAGATTTTCTTTGAAGTGCACTATTTCTAAGGAGGGAAGCGTTGAAGCGTTGAAGCGTTGTAGCAGTATTAGGATAGGGGTACAAATAGCGGAATCGTACGAATGCATTCCGCCTCCGGGCAACTTTGGTTCAAAGGTCAGATTCTCTTTTAGATGCACTCTATTTCTTCAATGGCTTCATGGCTCCTATTGTAAGCTACCGTAGCAGCGGCACCAGAGTAGGGGTGCAAATAGCGGAATTGTACGAAAGCATTCCGTGCAGAGGTTAGATTCTCAAATACCTCCGTAAGCGCACTCCTATTTCTGCAAGCGTCGTCGCAGTACCAGAATAGGGGTACAAATAGCGGAACCACAGAGGCCAGATTCTCAAGTGCACTCCTATTTCTGGAAGGGGCATCGGATATAGGGGTGCATCTAAAAGAGACTCTGGACTTACCAGCCCGAAGGCGGAAGGCAAT
The DNA here is from genome assembly GCA_019669835.1 of Amylocarpus encephaloides. Lineage (NCBI taxonomy): Eukaryota > Fungi > Ascomycota > Leotiomycetes > Helotiales > Amylocarpus > Amylocarpus encephaloides. The sequence goes on along the minus strand of MU251450.1, from coordinate 73,506 downwards.
TGTCCCATTCGGCTATTTGTACCCCTATTCTGGTCCTGCCACCTCGGTTAGCTCACGAGGTGCGTGTTGGCATCAGCCCAAAAGGCGGGAACCGTACACGTTGTACACTAGGACGACGGCGCATGGAGCTTTCCTTGGGACTCGCAATTGGCTTCCCTTGTCGGCTGGCATTGCTTTGTTCTTTTGCCTCTGGCCCCCTCGAGAAGCGCCCCCTGTCGGTCAAGACCAAGACTCAAGAGCAGGCCGTGGCTACGGATAACCCCACGTGAGCCACGGCCCCTCGACTACGTCCCTTCTTCTGCTCCATGGCGTGAAGGCTTCAGCTGAGGTGGTGAAAGTCCGAGGAGCGTGCCCGGGTGGGAAGTGTGCTGACATTAAGCTCACCCCCCCCTGACTCCCGAGGACGGGACATTGTATACTTTCCAAGGCTGCTCCGTACTGTTCATGACGGCAACATGGAAGGCTGTTGCACAAGAGATCTGGGACCGTGGCAGGTCGTGGTGTACGGAGTACAAGTAGATCTTCCGGCGGGGTACGGAGAAGTTGAGAGTGATTGAGGACAAGGAGGACTCGACAAGGAGGAACTCGACAAGGAGAACTCGACCAGGACAAGCGAGTGAATTATTGTGTGATTGCCTCTCCCCATTGCTCCTCTCCCTATCCTCTCCCGTCCCTTTCCCTTTTCCTCTCTCTCGTCTCTCCCTCCTATCCCTCTCCCCCTTTCCCCCTTTCAAGTCGTCAAGACGCAAGACACCATGACCCCCTGATCGGAGTTTTCCCAACACGCCCTCGAGACGCCCCGATACGTCTTCATTCCTGAGACGGTGTGACCCTCAGTCTCCACGCAACGACCTGCAGTTTGGGAGGTCGAGATTGACGAGCGGCAGATCATCCATCCATCCTCCATCCTCTATCATCCACCAACCACCCAGCTCAGCCCCAATCTTGAGCCTTTCCCCTTTCCCCTTTCCCCTTCCCCCTTTCCCCCTTCCCCCTTCCCCAATCCCCAACCGTCAACCACTACTCGCACTGCTATTATTATCCTTTTTCTCACCATCCACCGGACAGCGCTGGCTACTTGTGACCAGTTGCAACCGCTGTTTTACCGAGTAGTCGCGTCGCCGCGTTACTGAGCCTGGAGCCTGGTCTTCTGGAAAAACAATCTTGTTTCACTGTTTCACTGTTTCACTTCCCTTTGTGCAATTTGTTCACGAGTACGCTGGAGTCCACGCAGGACGTAGGTACAGTAGCGAGGTAACCTACTCCGTAACCTTACTTCCTATGTTCCTGGATGGTCCAGTCTCCTAGTCTCCTGTCCGAGGTCGACTCCTGTATCGCTTTGCTGCTGCTTTACTAAGTTCACCACTGACTGCTCCGGTTACCACGAGTCAATCAATCGTAACTCGTAACTCGTCAGCTGCCCTGCCCAGCTGCCTTCAAGTTTCAAGCACCTCTGGAGCTGGTGTTTGCCTTGCGCTGAGTCGATGCGGCCAGCCAGCCCACATCGACGGGTCCACCAACATCGCAGCAAGGGACGACGAGGCCAGCCTCCGAGGCGAGAGCAATTGACAATTGGCAATTGCCCCTCTGCATAGCCAATCCCCCTGTCCTGGCGAAGATATCGTGAGCAATGCCCTTCGGACTTCACAAGCACAGTAATCGTTCAAAACAGGCCTTGGACGATCCGACGGTCCACGGCGGCCAGGAAGCGGCTCCTTCCACCGCTGGTTCTGCTTCTTCTCAGAATCCAAACCATCCAACCCATCCAACCCATCCAAACCATCCAAACCATCCAATCCATCCGAATCATCCCAATCATCCAAACTTCGGCTCAAGCTCGACGAGCATTGACGAGCACCACCATCAGGCCCCGCCAAACGACCTCCACCAGGTGCATCCCTATCCACAACAGCAACAACTACAGCTACAACAGCACCAGCACCCGCAGATCCAATCTCAACCACCTCCTCCCCCTCCCGAAGCACACGGAGGCCAGCCCTACATCCACAGTCCTGCGCTCGAATCCCCCGATCCTCGATCCTTCCAACATTCTCCCGGGTCACCGACACGGTCGCAGTCTACACGGTACTCGGGTGCCTATCATTACCCTCACCAGAGTCTACACTCGCAATCCGCCGGGTCTGTCGACGATCTCCTGGACGCACAGAAGATCCAGCAACAACAGCTTCAGCTTCAGCTTCAGCAGCAGCAGCAGCAGCAACAATATTACCAACAACAGCAGCAGATCTACGTTCAGTCTCCGTCTCCGTCTCAGCATCAACCGCAACCTCAGCAACCTCAGCAGCCTCAGCAACCTCAACAACAACACCAGCAACCTCCTCAGCCTCAGGAACAACACCAGCAACCTCCCCCTCCCCCTCAACCTCCATCTCACCATCCCCAGGCCCGAGGCCCCGCAGCCCCCGCACCACCTCCCGCCGAGCACAAGAAGAGCAAGTCGATATTTGATCGTATGCGCGCTGGTCGAGAGAACCGGCTGTCTCAAGAGCTTAAACAGGGCTCCGCGCCCTACAGCAACTCGTCCGGTCTGTCTCGCAGACTATCGAAGCGCCAAGATCATCCTTCACCCATTCGCACCGCACAACACCAGACCGGTTCGGTGGACCAGAGGCTTCATTCTGCGCGGGACTCGAGGTCGCAGCTCCCGTCACCCCACGAGAATAGCGAACTGGATCCCTTCCAGCAGATTCGGGAATCCCCTCACGAAACCCCTCACGGTGCTCCGCAAGAGCTCGGCCAGCACCAAACCATCCGTGCCGTACAGAGCGACTCGGAGCCAATCGTGTATGCCAACGAAGACGACCATCACCACCACTACCCCCCTCCTCCACCACCACCCCCACCCCATTCTGGCCACTTGAGTTATCATCAGAATCTTGAGGCTGGTGCGCAGGTCCAGTACGAGATCCAAGGTCAGGCTCCGTACGAGATACAGAACCAAGGTCAATACGAGATACAAAACCAGGGCCATCCCCAACAGCAGCAACCGGGTCTCCAGCCTGGATTTGCCTTTCACGATCCATATCGTCAACCAAATCCCGAGACGGTCTCGCAGCTCTCGCACGATTCACCCGTCGAGCCACGAGAGGAGCAGCAGCGGCCCATCTCGGTACAGTCGAACGGGCAGTCTCCGGCGAATTTTACGTCGCGGCCCAATTCCCAGTTCCCAGACCGGACCACGTCGATTCAAGGCCCACGTCCTCTGTCTCAAGTCGCGCCTTCTGCCATGGCTCCACCCACAGGGAACTCCAACCAGAATCGAAGATCTGCCGATCCAAAGTCTGGTCTGCCGAGTGGATCACAATCAGGAGACAGCGCACCACCAGGCTATCCAAGAGGACAGCCACAGTCATTTTCAGGCAACCCACCACCAAGTCTAAGTCCGTTGCCATCTGCGGTCGGTACTCAAGGCCAGGGTCCGAATTACAGAGGTGGCCCCCCCCAGAGGGATCAATACGGTGCCGCAGGTGGGGGAGAGCAAGGCCGCAGCACACCACCTCCACAGCCAGCAGGTCAAGATGTTGGAGAAGCCTATAAGGAACTGCGTAAGTTTCGGTGGCGACACATATGAGTATGGTACTGATTCAGCCCAGAAATCAAATACAAGAAGGTGAAGGGACTATACTTTGAAAAGACATCCCAGGTTGTACAGTTACAAGACACGCTAGCCAATCAACGACTCTCCCAATCACGAACCTCTCTCGATGACAGCGAGTATATGACTCGGTTTCAACGGTTGGATGGGGCTACAACGAACCTTGCGTTCAACATCCGAAAAGATTGGAGATCTATACCGGCGTGGTTGATACCATACGTCAATCAAGATGCCAACAAGGTTGGGAAGCAAGAGATGACGGCGGTGGGTCGTGCATGCATAGCCAAATTTCTGGTGGACGAGATTTTCAATCGAACCTTCCATCCCAGCCTAGAAACCAGCCTAAGCTGCAGTCTAAAGTACATTGAACATAACATTCGCCGATTTTCTCCGTTTCTCAACAATCAGGAGGAATCGGATGCGTTGACAGCAAAGGTGGTTCAGTGGAGGTTGGCAACCCTGGAAGGGATGAGGGACGTGCTGAGTGCGGTGGAGAGTGAAGAACACCGACGGGACTTCGCGCGAGCGGCTACCACCAACTTGACTGCGACATTGATGAACTATCTTCAAGATCCAATGCCCCCTGGGATCGAAGATAGTGCGCATATGATAATCGAGTTGGCAGTCAGCATAGCCTCGAATCTACCATTAGAAAGTAGGGACATCTCGATCACGTACCCGATGCCTGGCGACTTTGTACAGCATAGTCTGATGAAGATCGAGTCGGGCATTCCCGCGCTCGAGAACCCAGGCGTGGATTCGAACAGCGAGGATGCCTCCAGCACCGGCAGCAACGACAAGGATGAGCCTTTGAAGGAGAGTGACAAAGACCACAAACTGCAAAAGGGCAAGCCCAAGGGCGGAATGCTGCAAGCCATGATGGGCAGTGGTTCTGGCGGCCCACCGGGAAAGAAGCCAAGCGTCAGCTCACAAGGCGGCAGCGAAGGCCCAGGCGGCGAGGCAAAGGGCAAATCCAGCGAGGACGGAGCACACAAGGTGCGGTTCGCCGGCTTCCTGGGCGTTGAGGTTAGAGGTCGACAAGTGCTTTGCAAGGCGCCTGTCTGGACTGTTGGTGGATAGAAGGGGTTCATGGTGCTTGTTCATATGTTCACTCCTTTCCTGGGGAAAATTTCAAGCCAAGAGATCATGGGGTTGATCTTGGGTGAAATTTCCCTCGATCATATCGGAATTCTATGATGGGATTTTCGCTATGGAAGTAAAAGGTGCCTTTTAGGATAGGAGATTTGAAGGGGAGAAAGAGAGGTGGTGGAGACAGGGGACGGGAGAGGGGGAGCGGGAGGGGGCTAAGATGATGGATGTGTGTCTATGAGATAACGAATTCATATCAGAGAATACCCATGTGGTGTCTAATGCGAAAATTACATCCCCCTTTGCAACACGAATCCGAACCCTTGGTAGTGTCCTTGCCGTGGGAATATTTGCCAAGTTGCTTGCTAGTAACCGTTATAGCCTGGCACACTATTTCCGAACCTTTCCACTTCCTCTTCGAGAGCTTACGTCCGTCCTCCCCTTCTCGTGATGCACGGCACCTCGGAAGGATCGGCCAAGCCACGCCCACGATGCCGCCTCCACCGGCCACGGCTTGCTCCACGTTCCCCGTGGCAGCCGTGGTGAACGTCGCCGGCACGGATTGCACATCGGCAGATGGGGGGAGGTGGAACGGAGGGAGGCGAGGCGGGGCGGGGCGAAGCGAGAAAAAAAAAAAGGGGGGGGGGCGACGATGCGATGAGCTCTCCATCGCGTTGAAGGGGTAGCGAGACGATCTACCCTCCGCTTTCTTTTTGGGGGGGTTGGGCGTCTCTTTCTCCTCTGAGGTTTGGTGGAAGGGCGTCCAGGGGGGGAGGAGCGGAGGATGGAGAGCTTCGACGGAGACGCAGGGCTCACAATGTCTGTCACGTCCACGCGGGTGGGCAAATGTAGGGAGATTTCCACGGACGTCTTCTTCTCTCTCCATAACTTACTCTCCTAGCTACGGTCCCGAAACCATCTCAGAAGAATCTATCCTGACCTCTCCGTGCTCAAGCGTCTCGAAATCCAAGGGCCCCTAGAAACGGTATCGAAAATAAAAACTCCAGTCGCTGATGCAGATGATGCCTCGCTTCGCTGCAAAATACTTAAAGGGGGAGATTCGTCTTACACCCAGCCACATTCCAGTCCAACATTCCACGTCCACCGTCCCACCTTGTTGATAAGAAAGAGGGGATCACGTCCAACCAAGGTGATCAAGCGTTCCCCTCGCATCCGCAGTACTCATCCCACTAACACCAAGTGCTCGTACTTGAGTGCCCTTTCTCAGCTTCTGCAACCCCACGGCAACCTTCCAACTCTCCGTGTCATCAATAACAAACACATACTTCTTCCCCTCCTGATCCCGGATGCTCGCTCGCAGGACATGAAGTCTGGCTGATTTCAACTCGCCGGTCTGGTAGGACACACCATGTTCGTTAGTTCTCGACTCGCCCGCAGAAGAACCATACGCAGAATCAGTGATGGAAGAGCGATCATCAGAAGCGGCAGAAGAAGCAGAGTACGCAGACGAAGCATAAGAAGTGGAACGCGCACGACAATTGCCGTTGCAGAGCTGGAGCATGTCGACGAGGAGGGCGTCCGTCTCTTCGGACGTCGCCACCTTGTCTTTGTCCATGCCCCAGAGCCGGCGGACGGGGTTGAGATTCTTGTGAGAAGAAGCAGCAGAAGCAGAATTGCCAGCGGGGCCCTGGCGGAAAGATGGACACCATACCTCTACGAGTTTCATGGTCCACGCTTTGACGTCCCATTCTCGTTGTGGGACGCCGCGGACATCATCATCGATGAAGAGACCTTCGGTCGTGATTCTCAAAATCAACCCATCAGTCACTGACCCAACACCAGATACCAATTGTGAAGTCGGTATCTTTTGGAAGGTGTTGTTGAAGGCGTATACCGCTTTGATAACGATCTTGTTGGGATCTTGAGTCGTATAAGGGCCTCGATGTGAGGGAGGTGGGGTCGTGCGGGAGGTGGATTGTGACTCGGCGTAGGAGGATTGGGAATATACGGAGGAGGGTGCATTTTTGTGTGGTGGTCTTCTCGGTTGGTCGTATGGTCGGTATGAATAGGCGTCTCCCTCGGTTTCACGGGAGGTCCTCGCGGCAGGAGCTGGCGATTGTTTCGTTGGAGAAGCTGGTTGCTTTCGAACTGCTGGCGGGGACGGAGGGCGCCCTTTTGGCCATGGATTGGTCTTCTCTCCAACCGCTGAGAATGCATAGCTGCTTCCTCTTGGTATTGTAACTCCAGCTCTCTCGGCCTTCTCCTTTTCCGATTGCCTCGCCTTTTCTCTCTCGGCTTGTAAACGCTTGGTCTCTTCCTTCCTCTTCTCCCATAATTTGGCCTTCTCCTTGTCTTTCTCTCTCTGTAATGCCTTTGCTTTCTCTCCCTCTAGCTCTTCTGCCTTTTCTTTTTCTCGTTGTCTTGATATTTCCTCCTCCTTTTCCCTATCTTGCTTTTGCCGAAGCCTGACTCGTTCTGCCTCGTTCCGAAGTCTCTGTTTTTCTCGTTCCCTCTCGCGATCCTTCTCTAACTCTTTTTCGATGTCTTCCTCAAGTTTCGCTTTGGCTCGCGCCTCTTCTTCTTTCTGCCGTCGTTCTCGAGCTTCTCGTTCTCGTGCCTCCTTTTCTCGTGCTTCTCGTAATTTCTTCTCGAGTTCTTCCTTTCGTTTCTGAGCAGCCTCTCGGGCCTTTCGTTCTTCCTCCTTTCGTTTGGTTTCCTCTCTTGCCCTCTCCCATGCTCCCTTGGCTGCACCCTCTGCCCCATTCGTATTGGTATACCCACCTCCATTTGCATGATCAGCACCTGGTGGGGGACCTCCTCGTTGCCATCCTCCAGATCTCTGCCCGCCAGGTTGAGGTCCCGCCTGTGGCCCTGATCTTGGAGGCGGTGGAGGTCCACCACTTGCATACCCATTCTGCGGATTCGAATGGGCACTCGGTTGAGGTCCGCTCTCTGGACCTGGGGTCCCTCCACTTGGGCCACGACCTGCTCCGGGTCCACCATCAGTTTGCGTTCTTCCCAGAACCCAGGCACCGACCCCAATGGCCACCATTAACAAGATCATGCCCATTCCGCCGGACCCTTTGACACTGTTCCACCATGCCTGCACTGCTGGGGCCAGCGCCGAGCCAATAGCGACCAATATGAGGGCGGATGCAAAACCAGCTGCAAAGCTGTTGACATTGGGTTGTAATGACGGCAAGTAGAGGAAACCCGAACCCGAGGAGTGTGGAGGTATTATGAAAATGTCATATTTGCCTGGGGGAAGTCCCGAGGATTTAGGATTCTCCCCATGAGGCGGAGGCGGGGGTGGACCGCTCATGGTGAGTTTGTGGTCTCCAGACCAAGGATTTTGTTCGTCGTCAGCACGGGAGGCTTCGGTATGTCGCAATTCGTCGGTAGTATGTACTGGTGTGGTCGGTCAAATGTTCGGGGTATCTTAGAAAGAGGTAGAAAGGTCATAAAGTCGTCCAGACAAACTATCAGGAGAGCTGTCAGGAAAAGTCGGGGAACAGCGTTTGAGAGCTGGGGATGTAAACAGACCTCAAGAAGCAAACAGCGCGGAAGGCAAATTGCAAGCTTCGCAAACACAACAGAGACAGCTCCCAACTCCAATGATACAATATTCTGAAAGACTGTACAATAGTATGGACGCGCGAGAGAAAAGATTGTTGCGGAGAGGCGGGATGGGGGAAAAGGAAAGATGTCGGCAATAGTGGAGCTAATTGTTGACTTTGCTCACCAATCCCCAGGCCATCAGGCCGCCGCCGAGATTTTAGCGCGCCCGCCTCTATGGGTGCAGGTGGTTGTAATCTCACGCTGCTGCCCGTCGATAACACAAAAAGCGCCACAATTCTATCTCGACTCTCGAGTCCTGGAGATTATTTGCAACAACAAATGATGACCGCAGCCGTTGCCGTTTCGAAATTTCCGATTCTCAGGTCTGCCGATCAATCAAGCTCTCGCTGCGCCGTGACAAGGCAGGCGTTTGCATTGCAATTGCAAGAAGAGAATGAGTATGGACAAGAAGAGGAGGGAGGGATAGAAAGAAAGTTTAGGAGGAAGTGGTCCGAGATGAGGTCGCGTCTTGCTTGCTTTCGAGGTCTTTGCCTGCTTCTGCCTTTGCATCTGCTTTGCCTTGCTTTGCCTTGCCTTGCTTTGCATCGCTTCGCTTCGCTTCGCTTGGCTTTGTTGCTTTGCTTTGCGTCGCTTTGCTTTGCTTGGCTTTATCGCTTTACGAGTACTTTGCTTTGCTTTGCTCTGCTGTGCTGTGCTGTGCACATGTTGTGCTGTGCTGTGCTTTGCTTTGCTTGCTCCAGTCTAATAGTCTCTAATTGTCCATTCATTTCATCCCACGAATCTGCATCAGCCCAAGCTGGGCGATTATGCCTGAATTCAAAACAAATAATACGAACGGCCATCCAATCCGAGCCAGCACTTCCCATCTGGACGCTCTGTGAGGTCACGACGTTGCAATAGCGCCACCGCACGGCAGCGAATAGGGACAACTCAACCCTCAATAGCGTAACACTGCCACCGCATCTTCCGCCCCTCCGCCAGAAGGTGACATCCAGCAGCAGGAAGTCCTTGAGAACGGCCGCTTCAAGGTCGTACTGCAGCCAGACGTTGAGATGTGACCATTGACCACGGGGGAACCATTGGCTTGTGGGTGCCACGCTGTGCGAGGGGTCGGTCCGCCCCCCCTAGAATGACCGGTTCGTTATTGGCGGCCGTTGCGGATTGGACGACGCGCTATTTCCCCAAACCTTTTTTTGCGCGTCGATCACTACAGCAACGCCTTGTGCATGACGTATTTTAACAAACCACGGGGGCAGATACAGAATTGCATAAAGAGGGGTTGAAGTAGTTGTATTTAAGGTAGGTAGGGGCTCTACGAATACACATATCGGAGCCGCTATATAATAATTCGTAATATAATGTCAGGTGCTGGAATAAGCCTTTTACCAACTAAGCTACTTCGTAAACTGACCAAACGGTACAATATTTGCAAACGCGCAAATAGGCTTAATACTGCACATAACTGATATATGGATTCTGGGTCACATAATAAGTCACGTGGCCTAGGTCCTTACCTGTTACGGGGTATAAATTACTATTTCTACCGCTACAATCTTAACTCGTTATAAAATCACATGGTTTTCTGTCTGAATTTAAAGCTTTCCAAAGTGATAGTCTATATAGAATTACCTAAAGATTAGTTTGGAAAAATATAGGCTTAGTGTATGGTAGAGACAGATACTAGTGCGATATAACACAAGCTCAGAGGATAGACAGTTTAGACAAGCATTTCCTCCTCTTCTACACTCGCCTTGGACTAACAAGTTTCCAGCTGAAGTTCAAGTTAGTTTACAATTGCGTTTGAAATATTCTTTTCCTAGGGGAGGGATGGACATTAGTAGAAAATAGCACAAGCTCGGAGGAGTGCAAAGACAAGGTTCACTTCCTCTTGCGGTCTCGCCTTGTACGAAAAGGCCTCTAGCTTTGTAATCGTTTTCGAAACATGACAATCTTTAAAGAAGAGTGAAATATCGGTGAGTCACATGAGTTCTGATAATTGAAAGTCACTCTGCCTTTCCTCGCCTAGGATCGCCTGTGATGAAGTGATGAAAGCTTTATTGCTACCTCCGAGGATAGTCTACAAGAGTCCCCTCCTCATCTAGCCCACACTCCTAGTCTTACGCGATTCACTACTCTCGCCGCTTACTTCTCCACCCGTCACGTTCAGAGATGGAGCCGAGATCAACACAACGAAACGCGAAATTTAACTATTGTACTGTACACCTTAAAATTGGTCCTTCAACACCCTCGCTACCACTTCCCTTCTATATCTAGTTCCCAAACGCAAATCTCCTCTCACTCCCGCCTTTCACTATGAGTATCACTAAGCCCCCGCATCTTCCCATCTATTCTTGTTTATTCTGTTGGCCTGCCAACCATCCCTCGAAGCCTGGCTCTCCCGGATTTGGAGGGGAGAGTGTTCGTGATCGGATCGGGCTCTCATTGAGGAAGTTTGATGGTCTGTCCTCTTCCTCTTCCTCCTGCGTCTCCTCTGGCTCGTCAACAGACAAATTGTCGGTCTTTCGTCGTTTTGTGGCCGGTTTCTGGGCTGGAGCTTTGGCTGAGGCGGTGGCGTCGGATGACTTTCTTTTCTTATCGGCTTGCTTTTGCGGTGGTACTGGAGCTGGAATATCAGAGGCGTCGTCCTCATCGTCATCGTCTGGTCGTGGATTAGCTGAAGGGTTCCGATTTTTCTTGCCCCCCAAAGGCTTTGCCTTACCCTGTTTGTGGGAAGCTTCTCCTGTGTTACTGGCGCTCGTTGGTTTACCTCCGGGCTTCGATCTAGGACTTGGAGGGGGTGCTACAACAGCAGATTCTCGCTCATCATTCTCGTTGTCGTTACCGGTAGGTGGTGTGGCTTGAGGGGTATCCTTTGGTGTGTGAATCAAGTTGATTCTGAGCCGTTTGGGAACTATAGCAGCTTCTGGCTCTGTCGATGATTTACCCTGAGCCTCCTCTGTGTCATCGACTCTCTGTCTCTTTGCAGATCGACTTTCTTCTGCCTTCTTCGAGGTCTTTTTCTTTGTCTTTTTCTTTGTCTTCTTCTTGGGCTCTAGTTCTAGTTCTAGCTCCACCTCCACATCCTCCATATCCTCCTCTCCTCCCACCTCAACCTCACTAGAATCGCCTACAACCTCTACTTGCTTCCTATCACGAGCTCGTTGTCTTGCAGCAGGATCTAGCAATTTCTCATCTATGCGGCGCGCTTTCTTCAAGAGATAAGCCGCTTTAATTGCCCTCTTCCCTTTTCCTCCACGTGTGCCTACTGTTGGCTCACTGACATCAGTATCGCTGACATTGCTAACATCGCTGATGTCACTGATACTATATTTAGTCTGTGCTTGATCATCATCCCCCATTGGCGCGGCGTCTAATTCTGTCTCGGATAGGTGCTCGGCTAAAACATTATCTCCTTTCTCCTTGTCCTTCTTGCGACGGGATGTATACGGCGGGACGTACTTAAAGGCAGGTGATTTCTGTGGTTCGGTGGCAGCGGTTGCCTCTGTCATCTTGTTTCTCTTGCTACGGCGCGGTTGGTGTGGATTGCTTGGTCCGACCTCAACAGCTTCATGGTTCCAGGGATTGTTCTCGTGCTCCGTTGGTGTTTTTAGTTGATTGACCATCCGTGAGCCTTTCCTGTCCATTGCTGCTGTCTTGGTGTGGGGGTTTGTGCCTCCCGCGTGTGCCTTGCGTTGTTGCCACGTCTTTGCTTTACCTATAGTAGACATTGTCAGTTCGATGACATTTGAAGATTTTGTTGAGGGAGAGTTCGTTGTGGAAGATTTCATTAGTAGTTTAGGAAGAAACGGGGCATTAGAGAGAGGAAAGGAGTTGTGAATCAGGACGCTTACATTTCGCCAGATCACTCAGAGTTTTTTCTAGCTCAGTTTCTCGCTCGTGAATCCTCGCACTGAGCTCTTCAATTATTTTTTCTCGTGCTTTTATCTCGTTTGTAGTCTCAGTCCGGGCTGCTTCAAGTTCCTCGTTCAAAGCATTATTTTGAGCTTTGAGCTCTCCACTCTCCGACGTTTTGAGAATGTCATGATAATGATCGATTTGATCCTTTACCGTTGCCGACTCGATCTCAGCGGTCAGTCTATGAATCATATTCCTTAGCGAGGCTTCGTGTTCGAATTGGGTTTCCACTCTCTCCAGATACCCTGCGACCTCCGCACGCAGCCTGTCGATCTCTTCAGTCTTTTGTCTTTCGCTGTCTTTGATACCGATAGGGTCTTCTTGTCCGTCCCCTCCAGATGAATCTGCGATACTGTTGCCTATCCCTAACGTAGATAGTGTCGTGAGAAGTTCAGACCCCGTAGAATCGTAAATCACGACTCCTCCATCTAACAAGCATTTCCCGAATGTCACACGAACGTGCCTGAGACGTCTAACCACATTATCAAGCGCAGATTCGAGACTAATTTCTTGTCTATTAACTGGCGGATTATCTTCATTAGATGGGCCTTCATCGTTGGCAGTATCAACTTGGATTAATTTGGGGACTTCGTTGAGCACCATGCCTGCATGTTGAAGTTGATTGCCGTGCTGCTCGACCTCATTAGCAAGCTCTTCCTCTATCTTATTACGCAGCTGGTTGTTGTGATCCTTCAATATCTGGAGCTGCTTTTCTAATTTGGCCTTCTCGTCATTGCGATTCTTATTGAGACTTCTAATCCTATCCCCTTGCTCTCTGATTTTCTTATTTGCATCGTCTATCCCTTTCTGAAGTTCCTTCTGTCTCTGACTAAGCTCTTCTTGTTCTTGCGGTGTGGAAGTCTTCTTCGAACTGTTCAGGTTGCCATATGTAGATTCATAAACAGCTAGCTTTGTGCTCAACTCTTCGACCTGTTCCTTTTTCCTTTCCTGGTCTTCTTGTAGACTTACAACCATGGTATAGGCCAATCGGAGTTCATGAGGTTCCTCCCCCTGATTAATGCGAGAATCCTGGGGATTTGCCACTGATTTCTGGTCTCGAAGCTTTTTATAATCAGCGACTTGTTTCTTTAGTTTTCTCCCTCTCTCCGAAAGCAATTCGTCCTTGTCCCTAATTATCGCCACTGCATCCTTATTATGCTCTTTATATTCGTCGGCTCTTCTCTTCTCCTTCCTAGCCTCCTCCTTCACTTGCTTGATGTTTTCTTCCGTCTCTGCCACTTTGGCGTTAAGTCTGTCGATGGTGCTCTGATTCAAATTATCTAATGTTTTTTCTCCGTTACTGGCCAGGATCGAGTTCTCTAACTCCTTGAAGTTTTGCCGTTCAATATCCCGTTCTTCGTTAGCTTTGTGAAGTTGAGTCTCTAGGTTCTCGATTGAAGCTTGGTGTTCAGCAATTTCTGTCTTGAAACTCCGCCTCACATCCGCAATGGTAACTCCAGGATGTAGAGACTGCTGCTCTAGAGTGTCTTTGTCCGTTTCCACTTCAAGTTTCTTGTAAAGCGCTACCATTTCATCATTAACACCCTTTTTCTCCCAGGCAGACACTCTCTTTTTCAGGATGTTTATCTGCACCGCCTGTGAAGCAAGGTCTTCTTGCAGTTTTCCTTCAAATTGAGCATTCTTGAAAACGCGATTCGAAGCCTCGTCAACCCCAGTCCTTGCAAGAGCTTCAAACAAAGCCTGTTGTATGTTCTGTATGAGAGTCGGGATGTCTTCCTCCACAGAAGGTGCGCCCGTCTCCTGAGCGTCCAATTCGATTTCTTCCTCCTCCGTGCCGTCTGGCGGGTGGTATGGTTTCATGGGAATCTTGATTCTACCGGTGATTGTCTTCAAATGAGTGAATGTCGAAGCTAATTGAGCTTGCATTGTAGCTATTGTCTCTCGACAATTGTCATGGCTAAGCTCATCGGTCTCAGCTAGCCTTTTCGAAATCGCTTCCCTCGCCCTATTTTCTCTCCTCTCCTCATCGCGTTGCTCACGTAGAAATGCAGCCCGGTTCTTGTGGAAAGTAGCGCGCCTTCTCTCGTATTGAATCCAGATGAGTGCGTTTGCGTTATATTCACTTCGTGCTTCGTTGAACCTGTTGGCTCTCTCGATAAAGTCATTCGGATGAAACCGGGCTTGAGTTTCAATCCTTTTAGAATAAGCATCTCTAATATCATACATGGAGTTCCATGTTTCTTGGAATTTTTCCTCCGAGCTTCTAAAACGTTCCCCGAAGGCGTACGCTTCGACTTCGCTGGGGAAAAAGCCTTCTGCCTCCTGTTTGTAGTACTCCAACTCCGCCTCGAGCTCTTTGATTCTCTCCTTTTCATCTTGGTCTGTCATTGTAAAAACAGGTCGATTAAGGCTAGTCAATGTGTTTTCAAGGGCGGACTTTTTGTGTTATCCAATTATCGCTGGGATGAATCTAGGATTCGATCTGCGGATACATCGAGGTCGTGAATAGCATAAACATACGATCGTGTAATGCTTTCGCAATGGGAATTTGTTTCAGCATGAACTCGCGGGCGGGGATCGCATTTTCTCGCAGGAGAGTATAGGAAATAAATCTCAACACCCCTCACTAAATCCTTTTGGAGGGCGTATTTTCCCCTCTTATTTGCAAAATACCAATTCTTTGTGCATAAAAGTTAATTCCGACGAGAACAAAGACTATAGATGATTGTTTGCGGAATATCTTGCTTTCTTAGATTTGTGTCCTTTGTTGACACCCGGAACATACAAGCTTATCAATTGAGCCACAGAGAAAGGAATACATCGCAAGGTGAAAGAGATCACCAACATTTCAGTGTTGGAGAGGCATCCTTCCCTTGTTGCTCAAAGTCTTGATGAGAGCACTATTGGGGCTATTTGAAGCCCTTGATATGGCAATTGAAAATCTTTACACATAAAGGTAGACGACAAAGAATTTCATTCTTCTAACTTGATTTATTAATGTGGGGTTGGAGGGTGTAGGAGGAATCACTTTTAGGCTGTTGCTACCGGTACTTCAGTTGACCAAGTCAGACATATTTTTACATCTCTCTACCTTTTAAGTCGCAATAGATTTTGTGACTCCGAGATTGTAGTAGGAAATGCCAATAATTGAACATAATAACTATTAAGGGTTATACTAGTGTGCCGTTCTTGGGAAAAAGAGGTTAAGCGTAGCAGGTTATTAAAACCCCCTCTCGGGGGCCACTGCATGGAGACTTTTATTCGTTACGCTCTAAAAGCTTTAAGAGGGTATATGCGAGAGCTAGTTTAGTTGTGGCTAGGATAGTGAGGCTAGTTTCATGAGTTTGATTAATTAATTAAGGTTAATTAATAGTATTTTTACGCCGAGTAAAGAAGTGAGATAAGCTGACTAACCTGAAAACCCCCTCCCGAGACCACTGCCGTGAAGGCCTTTATCTTAAGAGGGGAATGCATTGACAGAGAGGTGGCAGCTTTCTACTAGTAATCTAGGCTCGAATAGGGTTGTGTTAGCCACTATAACGTAATAGTGGTTATATGAGTCATTTATTTCCTTAGTAATTATTACAAATTATCGGTAAGGTGGCAAAGAAGATTCTGGAGGATATTAAAGCCTGATTAGTCAGGCAGTCACTCTCTATATAAAGACTCGCTTGTTCCTGTATTATAGAGGGCAGTCCCTATTAAATGTTTCCTGAGAAATACTCTCTTTACCCTACCCCAGAAACCAAATTCTGACTCCTGCATAAGGCTCTCAGGTTGCGATCATTATGACTAATCGTATTACAACTGAATAACCATTAATCTAAATTGAAAAGAGGGCTCTTTAGGGGGGAAAAGTTGGAATTGTAGAAAGCTACGCTTTAATGATTGTTGTTTAATTGCCTGGAGTTCTGAATTTACTGGAGAAACAAGCCCAACAGATGTTCCGAGGCTGGTCTGTTGTATGGTAACCGTAATTCGAGTTTTTGATCAACCAGATTATAGTAACCATATTTGGTATGAATGCCATGGAGGTACGAAATCTGCTATAGTGCTCATAATTAATCATCTTTTTGATCAACATTATCATTATCATACAAGTAACGACCTGAATATATAGTAGGAAAGATCGTATCGTCTCTAAATAATTAATAAGTATTAAGCTACGGGACATCGATATTTCGCAACACATTTCTCTACAAAGGTATAATATCGCTTCCTTCGAGGATACGAAAGCCGAGAAGATCGTATAAGAGGTGTTTTCGAAATCTCTAATTCTTATAAACTTTAGTTTCGGACTTAGAGCTCTTCTTATAGTGTTAAGGATAGCTTAGAATATCAGTGAGAATCTCCTCGGAGCTAGCTAGGTAAGAAATCTTAAGGCTAAAGATTGTAAGTGACCCACGGCCTATAGGAAGAAAACCGTGTCATCTATACTACGGCTAAGAACGGATACAGAGTTGATTCTCTAAGAGCTTTCTTTATATATCCACCTTAAGAGACTAGCGAGTGCTGTATACGGTCTATCCTTCAAATGTATGACACATTCTATCGACCCGGTAAGAAGCGCTCTTGTTATGGAATGGAACAAGACTAGGCTCTCTAGGTTGTCCTACTAGTACCTAGGTCCGAAGTCCGAAGCATCGTGAAGAACCTTTGCTCTAACACTAGGTGACAAATGTTCGGCGATGAGCTCTAATAATAGTCATGTGATCTGCGCTTTTTAGCGAGAGTTAATATTTACATCGGATAGTAACGGCTTACATAAGTGATAGGCCATTTCCACTTGTAACTTTCTAACAAGAACGTCTCGTCTTGCCCCCTTGATCTTTGCCCTCCCCTTTTCCAGAACCTCAAGGTCACCTAAAAGAGTGAAACTAGAGCCACTGTTCTCACAATCTACTCACACTCCAGAGGCGAGGCAGGGAATTTTTCCGAGCACGACAGCGCCCATACCTCCTGTCTTCTTTATATTCTTGTAAAGCTGACCAAGATAGAATGCTACAATGATAGCATCTTTTACACTTAAGGCTCCTATAGCTTACGCCGCCACAAGTTCACCACTCGAATGACCCACAACTGCCGAGGGAGCGATGCTCTAGGTGGCCAGCAAGTCGACGAGCGCGATTTGCAAGGCCGTGTAGAGCGGTTGAAAGAACTCCGCTTGGAGAAGGAGGCTCTTATCATCGGAGTATTAAGTACTATAAATTCGATTACTACGAGTATAACTCGGAATAACTTTATTTAGTATTATTTACTTTTGTAATAGTTGTTTTTATATTAGAATTAAAATTAGGTTCTTATGAGTCTATTTAGCCTAAGTAGAGGCGTAAAATTATACTTATCACCCCTCTAATGTACTACTTAGCACTATATGATACGCTATATAACCCCGCTGACCTATATACATACGATTTCGTTGTGGAAGGGATATCGCAGAGTGACATCTCGCCTAAATGTAGATCAACCACTAGAAGAAGTTCCTCTCCTATCACATTCCGTTCATGTCTAAGAGTCTTGTAAGAGCGCTGCACAGACAACTTTCCAAAGCACATTTCGCTTTCCAGAAATGTTCACCAGTTGTCCGCAAACACTACGTTTGATTCAAAGATAACCACCAAACAGACCTCACTCCTACAGCTTTCAGGGAACGCTAGTTTCTAGAAGGCTTAAAGCAATTACCATTTGCACAAAGTACCAAAGATTATGATAGGATTGATAAACTTCCTCGTCTCGGACCTTACTAGCAACTCAAATATTTGAAGAATATCGCCGACACATTTGTACTTGAAAAAATTGTAATAAAGGGTTTACGACAAGGGAATTACCTGTGATGTACCTGGGATGAATGCTCTAATAGAATAGGGTGGCTCCTTTCAAAGTTGGTAAGATGTACAGTACACCGCCGGTGCGCCAATGTACTCGTAGGCAGCAGAGAAAAATAATCTTTAGGCCATAATAGGATCTACGCTTTGATATCTGCTCGAGCACTATCTAGTAAACACGAGGCATGTTGGGTTTGGAGTTAGATAGCACTTGATAACTAAGCAGATAAACAAGAACATTCACATACGATAAATCATCCAAGATTGCGGAAACAAATCTCATTTTCTTAAACTACAAATCGCGGCAGAAAAAATCAACAAGGAAAAGGGACTGCGATTACCAACCATTCATGAGGGCCAATCCTGTAATTTTGCGAAAAGTCTTATGTTAGTCATTCAGCCGAGTAGAATAATTCCAGAACCTGTCAGCTCAAAGTTATCCAATGTGGATACCATTCGCCTTTACGAAGGCGGTGGTGGGGGAGGAGCATCACTTGGTGGAGGAGGCGGTGGAGCGTTTCCAGGTGGTGGGGGAGGAATGCTTGAAGTCGGAGGTGGAGGAGGTGGGCTTCCTACGAATTGTTGCAAGAGAGCACTGATTCCAGCACTGCTCAATCCAGGAGGAGCGGCAAGTCCAGGTGGAGCACCCATTGGTTGCTGAGCTGGATATCCGCCGCCGCTGTAGCCGGGAGCTGCGTAGCCACCATAGCCAGCTGCACCAGCCGCAGAGTAAGCAGGAGCTGCACCACTTTGTTGCCATGGGGGAGGAGCACCACCAGGAGCTTGGTTGTTTTGACCGCCGTAATAATCACCTCCACGACCAGCATTGTCTCGACCACGATCCTTGGCCCATGGTGCAGCGGAGCCGCCTGAGGGAGCAGCATCGCGTCCATCATATCCTCCACGATCCTCGCGCTTAACCCATGGAGCTGCAGCACCTGTTGGACCGCGTTGCCACGGTTTGACATCGTCACCCGGAGGAGGACCTTGGTCATAGCCACCAGGACCAGCTTCGATACGTCGAGGAGCATCTCCGTCGGGTGGGCCGCCACCGGAAAGTTCCTGCATGAGTTGCTTGTAACAAGTTAGCTGTGTTCTTCATGTAGTCGACTCGTTTAGACTTACCTCGTATTCTCTATCAACAGCATCTCCAGCACCAATGCGACCAGCTGCAGGGCCGGGTGGACCGCCAGGACCGTCGTTGCGCCAGTTGGCACCGCGTTGCCTGTTACAAGTTAGCGAGTTGACTATATATTCATCAAGAATCTCGTGCCTGTCTGGACAGTCTCGAGCCATATGTCCGGCATTTCCGCAAACGCGGCAGATGATGTTGGCAGTAAAGTTCTTTTGCTCAGGGCAGTCGTATTTTCTGTGTCCAATCTGACCACAATTCTGGCACGCCTGGTTTTCATCGTCACGGAGGGTACCGTTAAGGGCAGCGAGTTCACGAAGTTGATTGCGCTTCAGCTCGTTTTGTCCCTCGGGAATAGAAGCAGCCTACATGCATTAGTTTGTGTACCAGTAATAGGGATTGTAGTGTACTCACAGTCTCAATGATGTTGTGGATCAACTTTTTGGCTTTGTTGACCTTTTCCTCGGTATCGGCCATAATCAGACAATGGAGGTCCTCTTCCTGGTTGCTGGTATGAGCGGCGTCAGAGCGGCCTTTTCCTTCCTTGACGGATCCTTTTCCACGGATGGCTATCTTGGCCTGGGATTCTGTTTCCATTTTCTTCAGGGTGTTGCCACGAGGACCGATAAGTAAACCAACTTTAGTAAAGCGCAAGCTAAGTGTTAGTGTATGATCAAAAGCTAAGAGCAAAAGTGTTTGAGTGACATGTCAGTGATGACATTGAGCTGCATTCTCGGATGCCACGCAGCGTCTCACAAGTAAAGAAATGGGAATGGTTAAAGCAAGAAGTTAGAGAGGTTAGAGGGTTAGCAATCATACTGAAGTTAATCTCCGGATAGTCATTGACTGGCACATAGACTTTCTCCTGCGTTTTAGTGGGACGACGATAGTCCTGCGGTGGGTGATAGTTAGGAATGACTTTCATAGCCTTTTCAATCAACTTGTGGCGTTCGTCTTCGAGACGCTTGCGATATCGGTATTCTCGAGTATTGACACGGCGACCGAAGTTATCGTACTGGGGTGCAGGAGAAGGGGATCTATGTTGGTTCGTCTTGGGTTCAGATGGTTGGGAGGTGGGAAAACTGACCTGTCTCCATCGGCTGGAACGACGTCATCAATTCTGAGCTTCTGACTGATTTCTTCAATGCGTAAATGAAGGGTGTATGCCTCGAGCTGTTCGCTTGTCATATTTGCCATGATGGCTGTTGGTAAACCCATGAGACCAGCAGCCTTGTTCTCGGTCGCGTCACCCCAACGGTTTCTCTTCTTGCGACGTCTATTTCCATCGGTATCGGGCTCTTCTCTACCTACACGAAGGATTAGCGAGGACATGATATGCAAAGCTGCAGAATGAAGATGGAAGGCATACCTCGTGTAGGACTACGGCCACGCTTGAAAGGCGGAGCTTCACTATTGCCTCCAGGCTGCGACGGGTTGTATCCGACATCCTCATGAGGTGAGGCACTATCGCCGCCGAATTTGCGACGGTTTCCCAGCGGGATGTTGTTCGATCCTGTGCTTCCTTGCTGACGCCACGCCATCTTTGTTGAATTTTCTTTCGTTGTCGTGTTGAGTATTTACGACAGGAGGGGAAGACTGGAAGTTTGAGTAAGCCACCTAGGCTCCTTAGCGTGGCGCTGGCCCCTTAATGTGCACGTGACAAAGACCTAATAGTAATTTGGCACGTGCTTCGCTTTCCTTTCGGGGAGGCCTTATCTCTCAAAAGTATAACATAAGTCATCTGATCAGCAAAGGCATACAATCAGCAATTTTATGTTCACTGCCTTGCAGAGTTCCACTATATCAGCTAATTCAAGCGTAGCTCTTCTCTTTGGAACACGTGACGGCTTTACCCACTTGCTGCCACTTCGTTGGCCACCCGACAAAAACCCCGGATTAACGTTCCACCGCGGTCAAATTTCTATCTTCCCATTGGTCATATTTCTTTCCACTAGCCGTAAACTACATATTTTGATATTATTTCAGTGCGCAGCGAACAAAGGCCTCCAAGGAGCCATCGATAGCCTACTACTGTACGCGAACCGAGTATTACATGTATTTCGCCGTGAGACGATTAGTAATAATAATAGCCAAAACTATTTAGGTCTAGGTTAGAGCACGTGCCACATCGTCGAGTATAATATAATTATTCAACTAGAAAGACTACTTTATAGATATCTTTATACCTCCGTACGTTTCCAGAGATTCAACTTACATTCCTGTATCTCTCTTATATAAACCTAGTGATTTTATTTTTAGTCTACTAGGTCTTGGTAAAAAATAAGAGGTATAATCGCATTTGACAGGGAAGGGGTGTGAAGGTGCTTGGCCATTCTTTCGAATTACAAAGCACGGACGCACTAATAGATTATCACCGATGATGATGCAGGTGAAGTCAATGTGGGGTAGTGAGTTTCTGTACACATTTAATTAATAATCGTCCATTTCCAACCCAAGATCTTTCCTCCCCCCTCCTCTTTCATGACATCTCGTCTCTCTCAAATCTCACAACAAATCAAAATGGCTGCCCGTCCAGACATCCACCTGTATACCACCCAAACGCCAAATGGAATCAAGATCTCCATAACCTTGGAAGAGCTCGGCTTGCCTTACCAGGTCACGAAGATTGACATCTCCAAGAACACGCAAAAGGAGCCTTGGTTCCTTGAGATAAACCCCAATGGGAGAATCCCCGCATTGACGGATACTTTTGAGGATGGCAAGACGATTCGGCTGTTCGAGTCTGGAAGCATTCAGCAATACCTCGTGGACCAATATGACAAGGATAACAAGATCTCTTATCCCAGGGGCACACGAGAATACTATGAAGTCAACAACTGGGTCAGTGGACATTATCCTCAATCCTCACCTCGTCACCGGGATTACGCCTCTGGTGTTGAACACAACGCATGAGCCTTACTGAGACAATATACAGCTCTTCTTCCTAAACGCTGGCGTTGGACCAATGCAAGGTCAAGCCAACCACTTCTCCAGATATGCCCCGGAGTACAGTGAGCAAACCTCTCATCCAGCCATTGCATCTAGCACGAGACTAACTTCATACAGTTGAATATGGAGTTAAGCGATACACGAACGAGACCCGTCGCCTCTACGGAGTCCTAAATACCCATCTCGAGAAATCCGCCTCGGGCTACCTCGTAGGCGACAAATGCACTATTGCAGACATTGCTCACGTGCGTCCCACCGTTCCCGATTTCTAGATTAAAGCTAACATCCGTAGTGGGGTTGGGTCACTGCCGGAGGATGGGCTGGCGTAGATGTCGCTGAATTCCCCGCTCTCAAGGCGTGGGACGATCGCATGTTGGCTCGGCCAGGTGTCGAGAAGGGTCGACATGTCCCCTCGCCACACACGATCCACGACCTTATGAAGGATCCTGCTAAGATGAAGGAGTATGCGGAGAAGTCGAAAGCTTGGGTTCAGGCCGGGATGGCTGAGGACGCTAAGAAATGAGCAGCTACGGTTATATCAAGAAGGGATGAAAGAAATATGGCATGAAGATGATATACATGAGTGGAGGAGGGAGGGCATCTTTAACATGTAATGGAGTGCGTATAGCTTAGCCTACAGTGAATGGATTTTATCAAGTGCTCGCCGTCGCATCATTTGCTCGTGTCCAGTCAGCACCAACAGATTCCACATGACTTGGGATTATCTGTCTCTGAAGTATGTTCAATCTGAACACCTCTACTCACATTAAGCACAGTCTAGCTTGATAAGATCTAATAATAAGCCGCTAATAGCCGTCCCTCTCCAATACCCAAAGAATCTCTTCTGGTATGTCTAACTCATCTATAGCGAATGTGTCTCTCATCTCCAGCGACTCGAAGGCTCTCCATCTCACAGCAATTTCATATACCCAAACCCATCACTACACACCATCAAGTGAGCTCGCAATCTCCCGCACACATCCACCTCTTGCAGAACCTCACTTGCTAAACTCAAAGCCAAAGGCAACAGTAGGCAACAGCAGGCAGCAGCCAAGCACTCTGCGCAAAATCAAATGCAGTCTCCGTTGTCACCGTAGCCGCAAGCGACGCAAGCACAATACCAATCGAGACGAAGACTCCAGTGCGTACGTGATCTCCTTTGCGGAGTTTTGGGCCGCTGATGACGTTCAGGGCCCGTTTGGTTCACTTTGAGTATTTAAATACCAGTAGTTATGGCCAGTATTTAAATACTGGTATATGCGTGAACTAAACGCTTCGGTGAAGGTCGCATATACTGGTATTTAAATACTGGCTATAGATACTGAGTATTTGAGGGAACCAAACGGGCCCTCATCACTGAGCTTTATTAGAATGATTTGTGCTTTCTTTTATTGGCTGATAGGTGCGAATGATTTAAGTTAGTAAGCTCATACAATATACTAGATGAGATCCGTGGAAGGTATTTACTTTACATTAGTGGAGAAGAGAACACTAGATTGGTAGAAGAACTACCTCGGTACCGTGCGGGCGATCCCCTAAACCCTTGCGCAGATCCGATCGGTTTTGAGAAGTTCGTCTGTACGAAGTTTTACTGTTCGCAGACAGAGCTGCAAGCTCCCCAGAAAGGTAGACCTTACACCTTGATATCTAGATCAACAAGGTGCCTAACGACCGAGACCATCGGCGGCTGAACTACATCATGCATGTATTTGGAAGCAAGTCGAGGCCACAGTCGGCCTCAAGATTGATCTGTCGACGGGAAGCCATCGTCTTGGTCAAGCCGCGAATGTTGTTTGGACATCTCTTCAGGAAGTCTAGCTGGCAATTTGATAGCGGCACCCCGGAAACAGGCCTGCCTCTGGCTTGGAATTATCAATAATTGCGAGTTGATTGTATTTGGTGCTCGCCGGTGGTCGAAATAAAGTTGAGGGATCTGTGGATCTGTCACAGGGAGGCTCGAAGATGTCGGCCGGATCAACTTTGTTCCATCCTTGAATCATCAACAACATGATGGATCCGAGGCCGGTATTAAGTATATTCTTCCGCACCATGACTATGCATCTCGAACCCGAGTCCAGAAAGATTCCCCGCCTTGCCGAAACATCCCTCAAAACGGCAACTCAAGCTTCGTCCAATTCTTTGGTAACATTAAGTCCCAGCTCGCTGGTGCAGGCTTTCATCTATTCAAGAATACCTAGATTTTAACCCTCTCAATCTTCACAAACCATGAATCAATCACCAACATGGCCTTGATAATAGACTCTTAGATGCACACGATAGCGCGCCCCTCGTGCAGAGATGGATGGATCACTCGATTTCGCGTCGACAGCCCGTCGTTGGAACACAACCACAAACAAAATGTACTTCGCAGGAACCAATGTCAACTAAAAAAAAAGAGCAAAAAATGGCAAAATTCTGCCCCCACTGAAGCGGGGGTCCTTGCAGTTGAATCAGGCGAAAAGATTTTTTTAATTTGGGTGTGGCTATTAAGAGTCCAGAAGCCCTTGTGGAGCCCCCTAGGTTTCATACCGGGCGAACCGACTGTTTTTCTGGGTAACCCGTAGGCTAAGTATATATAGTATATAATGAATCTAAGAATCTAGTATCCAGTCCTTGGTGGTAGTCGTCCATGTGGTAAGTCGTCCTTGGTCCAGGTCCTACCAGTGTTGGTTGTTGTTAGATCCGGAATTCTGCGCAGAATTTGGGCGGGTACGTCTACCACGCCATGAGCTCTTATTGGATGAAGAACCTCTGTGCCATTTGAACATATAAAGCAACCCGGGGGAACAAAGGAACGAAGTGAATATAGGTCCGGGAAATAGCAGAGCCGGGGAGGAGGACGCACACTCACGTGGCGCTTCGAAGCATGGACTCCATGTTGGGTGAATCCTTTGCAAGCTTGCGGCTCTGGAAAAATCTAGTTGCTGTTCGCATTCCCCTTGATGCAAATTACACTTTCAATACTGATGAGGAGTTGATGCTCGCCGGATCTTAGACCCTCTACTTCGAGTGGACGTATCGATTTCCTTCCATGCCAGTTTACGGGGACGACTGGTGAATGAAACAGTCTCGATGTTTCAGGTATGAGCTTCAATGACCTCTGAGGAGCTGTGGGCGTTGCAAGGAGTATCAGCCCTTCATATCTCTTGTCATTCTGATTGAGGCGAGCGCGCTTCATATCCTAGATTTCTCATGCTCAAGATTCCCAGCGAGGCTCTTTCTTTGCTTGATATCGGTTGGCTTCTCCTAACCACACACCTTTCCGCTCTTGGTATTTGACATTTTCTCGCTGGTGGTAGCTCCAGATTTACCCACAGGATCAAGTGGTTCTTTGGATCGTAGGGGCCAAAATGTTTAACCCGACTTATTGCTGCATTGTTATCTAGCAGACCCAGTATCAGCTATAGTGCTTGCACAATTTGGCTTTAAGCGGTTTGGAAAACGCCAAAAACCGCGCTACTACCTACTTTACAAACACATCACAGATACACCATACCTGTAGAATATGTCTAATTCTCTAGTACCAAGTATTTTGAAGGAGAAGAGAATAATGTTCAAATTTTAAAGTGCAGTTTATTAAGGGGTAAAGGTATACAACCTCCAGGGCTTTTTAATTCCTAGGCGAGGCAAAAATTGCCACTCACGCTGCTTTTACTTTACATAAACACGTCAAATACGTCAAATTAATATCGAGTCAAATTCTCAGTACTTTGTGTACCAACCATGCGTAGTAATGACGGCTACACAGCGCTCGTGCATTATGTGTACTAGATCCCTGATCTTAGCGTCTGTGATATCGTCCCAGGCCTTCTGTATAGCTGCCCTTAGCCTTAGGTAGCTCCTGTGGACCTCAGGGTCTAAAGCAGTCAGAATGTCCTTCATTCTATCCCACAGGGCTTTAATTGGACACAGATCTGGTGAGAATACCGGCCAGAATACTAGAATAATACCATAAGAACGTGCCATATAGCTAATGCTATATTAGGCTGTATGGCCAGGGCCACCATCCTGCTGGAACTGTAGACCTGGATGCTGGAGCATATCGCCTAGGACTATAGGGACTGTATACGCGTAGTAGGTTTCCTTCGTAATTATCCTCTATTTCTTTTCCCAAAATAAGCCAGCTCCTTTGCCGTACTTCCCTGAAATGCAACCTCAGAACATCCATCCTATCTTCCTCTGCCACCTCTGCTGGACACAATCAGGGAGAAAGAGCTCTGACGTGCCTTTGAGACGTGTAGTCCACTGCTTCCATCTGTGAGGACCAGGAGAAGTCCAGGACTCGTCACTCCAGAGGATACGGTCCCACTTCTCGTCGGACCAGTCAAAGTGCTTAACAGCCCAGGTAAGCCGCGCAAGGCGATTCTTCTCTGAGAGCGGGAGCTTTTTCCTCTTCACGCCCCGGACATAACCCTCAGTTGCAAAGGCGCGTCGGATCGCTTTCTCTCCACACCATTCCTCCCATCCTAGGTACTGTGGAACGTCCCTCCATGAGACATTACGTGTAGTATTGTCTGTTATTGCCCATTTGACGAGTTGCTTGCGATGCCGCGGTGTAAGCTTGACGTGACGTCCATAGTTATGCCTTTGAGGTGTTGGACGAGTCTCAAGAGCGTAGTCAACCTGATCGCGCGTCAATCGTGAGGATTAGAGAAGAATAGTATCGATTTCCCACCCGGCTATGTAATATAGTGTCTGGATTTGTAGCTTCTCATCTCTTGTAGTCTCTTTACTTAAAAACTTTAGATAAGGCACGTGCTGTGTCTCTGGCTCTGGCGTGTGAGGATCTCTGTATCGTGAAGCCATAGAGTTTAGAAGACGAAGGATTGAAGCTTCTTTATAGTAGCGTGACTTTGCCACTGTGAGGTGCTTTTCGGAACATCTGATTAGGTGGTGCCACTGCGTCATGTGTGGGTTTGAAGCTGAATTAGGCCTCGCCTAGGAATTAAAAGGCCCTGGAGGTTGTATATCATAGGGCCGGGTTTGAGTACTGTGCGCGATAAGTATAGTAAACTACTACTTTTCCGGCGCACTAGACTTTCAGCTATTTAATATAATACTATTAAAGAGTACTTGAAATATAAATTAGTAGAAACCTTTTGAATCCTTGAATAAGTATAGCCTTAAAGATAGGCTTTATAATAGGTTCAATACCGTAATACATCTATGTGTTTAACCTGAGTTTTGGTTTGCAAGGACCCTTCGCTTAGCAGCAGTCGACGGTGAGCGTACTGCTGACAGGCTCAGAGTGACATCATGGTAGAAGTGGCCAGATGAATTATGGATGCTAGATATTTATGCTAGCTATTTATGAGTGATTGCCACTTGGTGCAGAATATTAGCCCTTTGTGTGGCGACCGTCAAAATGTGTTTAAATTACTGAACAATTGATATTATCGCAGACGATTGTTCTACTTTCAAATCTGCACTCTTCCAATATTATCTTAGATGAAGTCATTCACAACGTGCTGTATTGAAATGGCCATTCAGATTCCATTCACAACGAGAAATTAAGCAAGATCAGCAGGATGCTCACTACCCTTCTGAATAAGATACGCCGTCTTCCCCATCGCCCTCCTCGCGCCAGGATTCCCAAAGACATACAGCCCTGGGTATACAAGCATCCCCTCTTCATCTCCCCAGTCTTCCATTATCCTCACTTGCTCCTCACTTTCTCACCGCAAAACAGCTACACCCCTCCCTACATCCACGAAGGAGTAGCTCACCAAGCTCCCACCAAGCACACGCCTCTCAACACTACCACGCATGGCTCCCGAACCAACGCGCCAGGGCAAGAAACCCAAGAAACCTCACCCACAACCAATACAAATGCCTCCCACCACCCTAGACTTCACCTCCCAATGCCACTTCACCGTGCAAGTGTACTCCTGCACGCACAAATACTGGCTCAAGGACCCAAAAATCACACACGTCGGCTGCTGCCCCATGAAATCGCACCAATCTCGCTGCGAGAACATGGCCAAGGGGACACGGGAGGTCTTGGTCCAGGGACAGTGCCCGCGGTGTAGCGAGGCGACAGTTCCAGGGGAGAGAAGATCAACGGATGTGGGACTGAGTAAGGGCGTCGCCATGGTGGAGGCGGTGAGACAGAGGATCTGGGAGTTGGAGAGGGAGGTGGCGGAGAAAGACCCAGGCGTCTTGGAGGCGAGCAACCACCATGGCGTCGAGGCGCTGTCGAAGGGGAGTAAGGGATTGAGGTGCCCACCACTGCCGGACACGATCACAAAGGATGGGCTGCAGAAGGAGAGGGCACGAGCAGAAACCGTGGATGCTCCTCCCGGCACGGCGTCGGTGCAGAAGGATCCGCAAGACAAAGACGAGACTGACTCCGAGGGAGACAACGATCGCAGCGCCGGGGGCAGCCGGCAGCCATCCTCTATAGCTCTACGAAGACGGGCCGTTACTGCTCCCGAGAGGCCAAAGGGCATGAAGCTTTGGATGTCTTGGAGGACCGCTGCAGTCTTTGTGGAGGGCTCGAGCAGTGAAGAGGAACCATGGGAGGACGACAAGGACTGGGTACATGTAGCAGCAGACGAGATGAAGGAGACGTAGAGAGACAAGAGGAGCGAGGTATGCATCATGGTCAGGCTTTACATACACGTGGATGTCCGAGGCAAAGTTCTCCTGGATGTGGACATCTGTGGAGTAGATTAGGATGGCGAGAATGAATCGATATCTTGCCACAGCGTTGGTGTCCCAGCGACATTTGGTCTTGACATATGTAGGCCGTGGGTAGATTCTCTCGTGCTGCCTCGTTCTGCCCACGGCAGCGCCCCCTTTTGATGCTCGGAAGATTCTCGCTTCTCTCTTCCTGCTGCCCCCCGATTCCAATTTAGATCTACGGTGCTCACGGCATCCCTGCCGAACTGACAGCTCCTTTCGACCCGCTCCCAACTTCGAACAAGAAAACATGAAAAGTGAGACGAGGTTCCACGACCGACGAGTCCTGAATCCGACTCAAATCATGCCATATTAAATCCAGGACGGTTGTCGGAACCTCCCAGCTCATAAGCACGAGATCCAACCAGGCGGATGCCCATTCCCAAACTCGGAAAACCCGGAGAAAAATTATGCCATTCAAGTGTTGGAGCTGAAAGGACACAGCTACCTATTATGGAGAGTCACTCTAGATTTCCCTGTCATGCCTGCCTCCTGTCGATAAAGCGGGCTGACGAGGAGTCCGGTTGGGAGGAGGGAAAAGAGGATTCGTGGTTATAGGGGCGCAAACGAATCTTCGGAGCACGTCAACACGGTTAAGAAGGCATATTGAATCATCACAAGGCACCAAACATAGTACAAGAAAAGCTGATCACAAGATTCGTATTCATATCAATTCCTCTCGCCCTCGCGCTCCCCTCCTTACGACACCGTATGTAAATACTCATACACACTCAAGCCTCATTCCCCTTCTTATTTTTCCACGAGGAAAACACGCATGAATGCAACACGCACCAAACCTGACCATGCAAACGCATAACTTCCTTCTTTCATCTCCTCGCTTACCCGTGAGAAGAAAAGATGTGCTCGGTAAAGGTAATGAGCAACGCGGCAAAGCAAACGCCAATAGATGTCCGTGCTATGCATAACTCCCCTCCCTTCCTTTCCCTCCACCGCCTCATCTCCCTCCCCCCCCTTCCCTTTCACAACTCGGGAACTTGGTTCTTCGTGCTGGTTTGCCTCACATCCTAATTCTGCATCGTCTTCAAGAAGCCCTCCAAATCAAAACTCTCCTCATACTGCTTATCATCCCACAGCTCCCCAAGATCATCCAGCCATCCTTTCTTCCCCTTCTCCCTGACCTCACCAGTAGCATCAACCATGTCCTCTTCTCTTTCTTCGGTATTTGCTGCGCCATCGAGAGACGTTTTGGGCAGATCAGCGGTGTCGCCGAGGTTGAAGAGGTCGAGGATTTGGTCTGTTTCCATGGTGCCGAGGCCGGCGTTCTGTTGGTTGACGACGGTGGATGCGACGTCGATTTTGAAGCGTTGGAGGCTGGGAAACATTAGTGTTGGTGGAAGGTCAAATAAACGGGATAGGGAAGGGTAGCTTACGAAAGGATCTTCTCCTCCAACGTCCCGCGAGTGATAAGACGGTACACATTAACGACCTTCTTCTGACCAATTCTATGCGCGCGATCCATGGCCTGGAGATCCTTCTGCGGATTCCAGTCGTGCTCGACAAAGATGACGGTATCGGCACCTGTTAAGTTGAGGCCGAGACCACCGACGGATGTGGTGAGGAGGAGGACGTCGTAGGAGGGGTCAGAGTTGAATTTGTTGACTATGTCCTGGCGTTTGCTGGCATCGACTGAGCCGTCCATGCGGAGGTACTGGACGGAGGGAAGCATTTTCTTGAGGACCTCGTTTTGGACCATGTCGAGCATTTCTTTCATCTGGAAGAAAATCAGGGCTCGGTGAGGTGAGACGTAGGAGGTTTCAGTGGTGAGGTCGTTTTCAGAGGATGGTTCAACACCAATTCCACAGTCGACAAGGAGATCACGAAGGGCTCCGAGTTTGGGTGCGTGAGCTGGATCAGTGACACTTGTGGCTTGCCTGGCCAACATCCTCTGTGTGTCGGCGAATTGCTTGTGGCCCTCTTTCATGACCAAAGCCGGGGAGTTGCAAAGCTTGCGCATGTACTGAAGAGCTTGGAAGATATGCTGCTTGGCTTCTTTATCACCGGCAGACGCTTTCTCGGCCAGTGTCTTGCCTTCTTTCTTGGTGAAATCCTCGAAGAGCTTCTTCTGCAGTTCGCTAAGATCACAGTAATAGTTCTGCAAGATCTTGGGTGGCAGATCGTCCAAAACCTCTTCTTTGAGACGACGCAGCAAGAATGGTAGAACCTGCTTGTGAAGAGCCTCAATAGCAAGGGCACCCGCCTCCTGCTCCTTCGAGGAGGATTTGCTGAATCGACTTGCTGCAATGGGCTTTGCAAACCTGTCGAGGAAGACCTTCTCTGCTCCCAAGAAGCCAGGCATGAGGAAGTCGAACAGTGACCAAAGCTCCAACACATTATTCTGGATAGGAGTGCCAGAAAGAATGAGTCGATGGTTACTGAGCAGGCGCTTGACCGCAATGGTAACCTTGGCTCGAGGATTCTTAATCAAGTGACCTTCATCAAGGACAAGGTAATTCCAGTTGAAAGGGATGAGGATGTCGGCATCGTTGCGGCAAATATCGTAAGACGTGATGACAATGTCTGTGCTACCCAGTCGATCTCGTAATCTGGTTCGGTCTGCTGGAGGACCAACATAAGCCATACACGAGAGGAATGGAGCGTATGTGCCAATCTCCTGCTGCCAATGACCGGACAGCGTCGGTGGGCAGACAATCAGCGATGGAAGTCGTCGAGCATCAGGTGATTGAGTTTTTGCATATTCTTCGGCTCGCAAGTGATGATCACTAGCGACGATGCAAAGTGTTTGTAGTGTCTTCCCAAGACCCATATCGTCGCAAAGGATGCCATGAAGATGGTACTTGTTGAGGAAGTGTAGCCAATTGACACCTTCCTGTTGGTAGGAACGAAGCTCTGCCTTGATTGCCACCGGAATTGGGAAAGGTTCGACTTTGTGAGGATCCAAAAGTTGGGCGATGAAAGTCCGTTCTCGATCACGGCCCTTCAAGAGCTCTTCTGACAATCCAGGAGGATCGGGAATGCCAGCCTCAAGGGGCACCAACTTGACAAGTGTGGCAAATGTCGTGGTGGCGATGAGACGAACATCGTTATCCGAATCGCTCATACGACCAAGAACTGGCACAATGAGGAAAATGACATATGGTAGAATGCCATCACCCATAACACTGATCAAGTGATAGACTGCTTCGATAGCACCTTGACGGAAGTTGAGATCGACTGGATTGCTTATCGATGGCAAGACTTTTTCAACAAGCATGGTCATGCCTTCCACAGTGATAGTCGAGCAGACTGTAGCAAGACATTTTGCCGCCATGTATCGGAAGACAGACAAATCCGAATGCAGAGCCCTGATGACCAGAGGAAGAAGTTGAATGATAAATGAGTGTAGGTCTTTGTGCATCGTTGGCGTCAGAGCTCTAAGCACAGACATCGCATCAATCGCTGCTTGGCCAACCTCTAATTGGGGGTCTTTCGTGTCCGCGGGGAGATCCCCAGAGAATGAGTGTTGCAGAGGAGCTTCGATGATGGATCGTAACGTGGGAACCTTTTGGAGCAGTTCGGCTCCGAATATGCCGCACAATTGATCTAATGCCTCCTTGGTACCTCTTCGAGTGATACGAGCAGCCTTCTGGTCTCTTGCAAATCTAGCAGCGTCTGGATGGTCTCTTCGATCCTCCTCCTTTCGCAAGGTTTGGATGTTGCTGGTGAACATAGCATTTGGTGCAAATTCGGGTGTTTCTGAAGTCTCCTGACAACTGAACTTGGCCAGATTACTGACCACCTTCTGTGCGGGCCCAGAACGTCCACCTTCAGTAAAGAGCTCCACAAGTCGTGCGATGGAGGCAGCGGATCTTTGTTGCAGTTCAACATTCTCCTCCTTCTTGGCGCTGTCTACCATGCCCTTGATAATATGCGTGGGCTTCTTTGGCGAGAATTTCATAGCCACCAACGCGCTCGCTGCTGCAGCCTTGATTCGAGTATCTCGTTGCTCCTTCATTAACTTGGCGTTATCGATGACGGTAACGACACTTTCTCGGGCTTCAGACAGCGATTGTGTAGCGATCAATCTCTGTCCAGGGGCAAGTGCCTTCTTTAATCGGCCAAAGTCTTCTCCCACACATTTGTCTGCCGTGGCAATTGAGAAGGCATCCGGGCCAGATTCTGGTTCGCCTTGAACAACCACAGCAAGTACGGGCAATTTGTGCTGTGGCACTTTACCAGCATCTCGGAATGTGTTCAACAACTGGACACACTGCGCACGGACGAGTTGCGTGTAGCTGACCAGATCTCGATAATGCTGGGGCCGGTCTGATTCAATGATCTTGACTAATGGCTCCACAAATCTCTTTGCCTGTTCCTTCGAGATGCAATTCTTCGCATACTCATCAATGACCAGAGATGCTGTGAGTTGGGTTGAGGCAAAAGCAGAGGAGAGGGCTGGAAAAATGCTTCCGTCGTATACATCGAGAGCGCTGACAGGTACGAGAGACATGACAAGTCCCATTGCGCGGGCTGCTGATATACGTGATCTTATCAAGATCTCCATGCCGACCAGATCCACGTCTCCTTGCATCATATGACCATCGACATCGTGAGAAGAGTTAGTGGGTGCTGGCTCGATGACCTTAGTTGACTTCCGCCTCTGTTTCTTAACTGGCGGCTGGACCGGGCTTGCTGGTGACACGGGTCGCGTGGCTACAGGTACAATTCCGGCAGGCATCGTGTAAGTGTTGCCAGAAGGTTTCTGGAATAGTGTGGCGTTCATAGGTAGGGGGTGTCGAGAAACTCCAATAGGATGAAGGGTTAGTTGCATAAGAGGATCGATGTGAGCAGAGAACTGTTCCTCAAGATCCTCTGGGTCCTTTGCAAGATAAGTTATCAAGGCTTTCCAAACCTGTAACGAGAGGTTTAATGTGTCTTGATTCCGTTCGACGAGGATATTCTGGAAAACAAGCCTCAAGATCTTGCCATTGAGCCAATCTCGAGTACCGTCGCCCTCAATGTTGACGAACGTTACGAGCGCTCGCAAAACAGCCGATCGAACCGATGTGATGGTATGTCGTAAGAAGGGATATAATCGTGGTACCAGGAGCGCGAACGATTGTTCCGGATCCCGTGCTGCGTTCTTTTTCATGGCTTCCAGCACTTCTGGGAAACTACACAGCTTTGCGAGAAGATCCATAATCTGACCAGTGCTGGCGCTCAGATCATCGCCAAGGTTGGAGAGACATTCCCAGACAATGTTAATGAGGCCGTCCAAGGCTTCTGGGCGCAAGTTGACAAACTCCTTGGCGATAGGAATGAGAGTCGCGGCACTGACAGAGCGAACATCGTCATCGAGATCTGCTAAGCCTTTCATGACCGCTCGAATAACACCATCGATGAGATCGCTATCACCAAGCAATAAATCATTTCTCACGGCCACCAGATATCGCAAGCCAATCATGCCACCATGGCAGACCGCCCACCCAGGTTTGTCCAGTTGCAGATCCGTCTGCATGACCATTCGGTATAAAACATGATGGACGGAGTAAACGCTCTTCGCTGGAAAGTGGCTAAGCAAGGCTCCTAAGGTTTGGCCGACTGTCTCTCTGATCGGGGCCACGACGGTGTCGGAAACATAATCACCAAATCGGTCGAGCATGAAGACGCAACATAGTCGGCACGCCAGATCGTCAAGCCATCGCTGGTTCAGAAGATCATTCTGTGATCGTGTCTTCCCTCGTGAGCGTCCAGCACCCCGACCATGAGCTCGAACAATTTCTCGTAATCCCATGGCCGCACCATGACGTGTTTCCCACTGCGGATCGAATAGGTCAACCATCAGGAAGTCGCACAGTCTCTCGTACGGCCATTCCACCCCCTCGTCTTCTGCTTCCGTCTCCAGCTCCGATTTGATTGGCAGGACGGGCCCTTTGAACTCTGAAACGACTTTGGAGTCCTCATCGACGTCTTCTGTCCTCTCGGTCGAGAAGTAGTCCGAGACGGCGTTGGGATCATCGGCAATATCAGACATGGCCGTATCTGCGTCGGTCGAGCCGATCGTGCTACTCCGGCGCACGGAGAGGTCCACCAGCCTATTCTTACTTCCAGCGTGCTGAGCTTCGCGTTTCCTTTTCCGCTTGAGCTGGTTGAGCTGCCTGGCACTCAGGCCTACCTCATCAGCCGGAGTGAGTGGTGGTTTGGTCGATTTGTTTCCATTGGTCCCATTGCCGTTGGGGATCACCAGTGGAGTTGGAGCGCTATTGGGCTTTATGAGTGCAAGGTCTATATCCAGATCCTCCTCAAGATACTCTCCCAATAGCCCTAATCGCCCTAGCAAGGTCTTTTTTTGGTGAGCCAGACGTTGCGCCGGGTCCAATTGAGCCAGGGCATAGTCGATCTCCTTGCCTCCACCACGCAGCAATTCCTTTCCATACTTCAAAATCGATACGAGATCCAGAGTATCGAGACCCAGCTGTCCTTCGGCCAGTGGCGTCTCCTCGGCAAGTTCTTCTTGCTTGATGTGACAGCCATTCTCCTCTTCTTTCTTGGGCTCATTCTTGCCCAACCCATCTGCATTCGGGGCATACTTTTCTGCATTATCGACAATTCCTCCCAGGGCCTTGGCGGCAGCTGTCCGTGTCTCCCATGTCTTGTGTCTGAGATATGGGACCACTCGGGTGAGGAGATTGAACAGTTCTTCGGGATGGGCTTTCTGGACATCAGCAAGCTGTTGAGCGGCAGTATTTCGAATCAACGGCGTGCTGCCCGTCTCCAGCAACCTATGACAATAGTTAGCTTGTCGCAGGTGACGCATGAGCGACACTCGGGGGGCAGATTTCTCAGAGCAGTACAAGTGGTCTCAGAGCAGTACAGAGCAGTACAGATGTCTCAGAGCAGCTGCATCAATAGGCGATGAGCTCGAGCGGAGGGAGGGAGTACGCACGTGACAAGGCGGTCGAGTCTATTGCACGTGATGTTAGCGAAACCCAGATTGCAAAATGGACGCTTCTAGGTGGCTGCGCGGATGGATCCGTTCTTGGCTTACCTGGAAGCCATCTTCGCTACGCTTCCTCCACATTATCCCAAGTAAGGACTGTGGTGCATCGAAGACGCCATATATTCATCCGTAGTTGAGGTGGTGTTTTATAATTTGCTATTGGCGCGAAGAGGCAGATGTGAAAAGAGACTCCGCGAACAGTGGACAGTGTCAGCTTCAAGGAAGTCGCGACATCAATAGCATCAAAAGGGCTAGGGGGGACCTGCTGCGCGAGCGTCAATAGGTGCAAATCGAGGGTGGAAGCAACGCGTGTGAGTGGTGAGAGTGGTGAGAGAGAGAGTGGTGAGAGTGAGAGAGTGGTGGTGAGAGTGGTGGTGAGAGTGGTGGTGAGAGTGAGAGTGAGAGTGAGCGTGAGCGTGAGCGTGTGAGTGTGAGCGTGAGTGAGTGAGTGTGTGAGTGTGTGTGAGTGTGTGAGTGTGTGAGTGTGTGAGTGTGAGTAGTGATGGAGAGTGATGGTCGAAAGGTCAAAGTGGTGCCTGAATGATCGGGCCGCAGATCAGGCTGCAAGAAGTGGCCACGGGTGATGAAGGTTCGACGTTGGTGCCTGTGCAAGGATGTGTGGCGCGGTGGGTGAAAGGTCCTCTCCTCGGGGGTGGTCGGTGGCCGCGCAGAGGGACGCACTTGCCTTTATTATACTCCGTAGAAAATGGCAAATCCACTCCCAATTCGCTTAACGCTGTATGCGGTTAGCGCGTGCAAGGGCCCTCGATTGCCTCGCAAGGAAACGACGAAAGCTTGCACACAGACAAGAGAAGGAGCTCGCCGGGGCGTGAAAGAAATCCACAAAGGGGAGACACGTGATCCATCTGTTTCGGCACTCACCTAAGGGCGTACCCACTTTTTGGACGTGGATGTGGACATGGACGTGGAGGTCGAGGTGGAGGCGGAGGTCGAGGTCGAGTTGTGTTGCGATATTACGGAGTACGCTTAAAACTTAAACAGATCCATCGCAATCTACGGAGATACATCGTATGGTAGACTCGCCGTCGAAATCGTGCCTTACTGTGCTGTACGTGGGTGGCCTTCCGCGGGTGTGTTGGTTTCAAGCAGCAAACCTCGCTCCGAGGATGCGCATGGCCAATTGCAGCGTGTCCTTGATATGCGTGTGCCCCTGCTGTGGCTCCGCTGTGGCTCCGCTGTGGCTCTGCGGTGGATGATGACCTGGTCAGACTCAGACCCGCATGGGAATGCCCTCAGCGGAATGCCCTCACCCCAATGCCTCCCGTCACCCTGATCACGGCAGGGTCACGCTCATTTGGACGGCAAGGCGGAAGTCAAGATCATGATATCAAGAATCATGGAATCAAACATCGTTGGGAGGCACCTGATCGAACGGCCTGTGATGGTTCTCATAGGTGTCGAGGTGACTTGAGGACATTTGGCGTTGCCTAGACGTGAATCGACCATCAAGAGCGGTACTGTACGGACTATGCAGGAGGAGATGACGACTTCTCGGACAAGGCTGTCAATAATTGCGAACAAAGTGTACCGAGTATGTGCAACGTGTTCCTCTGGTCCAGGCTGACTAAAATGGGATAATATGAGGGCCAAATTGGAGAGGAGAGGAGAGGAGGAGAGGAGAGGATGAGAGGAGAGGAGAAGAGGAGGACTGTTGATGAAGGTGCAGAAAGTACAAGTCGAAGAGAGGTAAGAGCGAGCGAAGTCAGGAGAGGAGGAGAGTATCCGTTCGGTTAGTCCACCAGTGACCAGGGGCCAGTCTCACCTATTGGCTTACGTAATTCGCTTGCTGTAAGCTACGCAGTACTGTCCTGTAACAGTACCAGAATAGGGGCACAAATAGCGGAAGCCTTCGGGCAACTTTGGCGAAGACTCGCAGCGGTCAGATTCTCTTTGAAGGGCCCTATGTCTGGAAGGGAAGCGTAGTAGCAGGACTAGAATGGGGGTGCAAATAGCGAGAGGGGAGAAAGGGGACAAATAGCGAAAGGGGATAGATAGTGAAAGGGATAAATAGCGGAATAGTGCAAATGCATTCCGTCTTCGAGTAACTTTGGTGCAGCCGTCAGATTCTCTTGAAGGACCCTATGTAGAGTTGGGGAAGCGTACGTACTACTAGCAGGACTAGAAAAGGGTGCAAATAGCGGAAGGGTACAAATAGCGAACACAAATGCACGAGCAACTTCGCAGAGGTCAGATCTTTTTGAAGTCCTATTTCTCTTGCCTCGTGCGTGAGAGTAACCGAACCGAGAGGGAAATAGCCTGCCAGAGTCACGTGAACTCAGCCAAGCCTGCGACTAGGCATCACAGCCATGCACTCCAAACTAAGGGCTCCAAACTTCTAACCTGCATCACCAACTTCGATGACCGAATTCATAACGAACGCTTGTGATTCCACGAATTTCACCGCTGCATCACTCCGCCACTCCGCCACTACCGTCATACTGCTCTCTCCCGCTTGACATTCGCACTTCCTCGCATCCACATCCTCCAAATCCTCAATGCGGTGACCAGAACTCGTCGAGCACTACGAAGGAGCCGTCCTCTCCTCGCCGTCGCCTTGGCATCATGGCATACAACTCCTCGATGTCCGCGACGGCACATCGTCCTGCGATCTTTGGGGGCTCAGGAGCCTCCGCAGATCCCGCCGCACCGGCTGGCACTTTTGCGCCAGGGACAAAGATCCAGGTGGGAAGTCATAAGGTGGTGATCCAAAAGTACTTCTCGGAGGGGGGTTTCGCCCACGTCTATCTGGTGAAGATGCCAAAGCCAATCGACGGCACCGATATCGCCGTCCTCAAACGGGTCGCCGTCCCTGATAAAGAGAATCTGGCCAATATGCGAACGGAGGTCGAGACTATGAAGAAGTTGAAGGGTCACCAACCCATTGTCACATACTACGATTCGCATGCCTCACAATTACAAGGGGGAGGGTACGAAGTGTTCCTGCTCATGGAATTTTGCAACGGAGGGGGCCTGATTGATTTCATGAACACCCGGTTGCAGAATCGATTGACGGAGCCTGAGATCCTGAAGATCTTCACAGATGTGGCAGAGGGAGTCGCTTGCATGCACTACCTAAAACCCCCATTATTACATCGGGATCTGAAGGTTGAGAATGTGCTGATCACGTCTACTGGGAGTTCGAAGCGATTCAAGCTCTGCGATTTTGGTTCCACCGCCCCACCGAGACCCGCGGCGACGACAGCCGCCGAATGTCGATTGATTGAGGACGATGTTCAAAAACATACCACGCTCCAATATAGAAGTCCAGAAATGATAGATGTCTATCGAAAGCTGCCGATTGACGAGAAGTCAGATATATGGGCGCTGGGGGTTCTCTTGTATAAGCTGTGCTATTACACAACCCCATTTGAAGCGCAAGGACAACTTGCCATTCTAAACGCGAGCTTTAAATTCCCGCATTATCCTCCATTCTCGGACAAGCTGAAGAAGCTTATATGTAGGACCAGCCACCTCACAATGAAAGTCGGGACTAATGTTTGAAAGCGTACATGCTAAAAGAGAATCCTCAATCCCGACCAAACATCTATCAAGCCTTGCGAGAAGCATGTTTGATGCAAGGTGTAGATCTTCCGATACAAGATGTACGTACAAGCCATCGACTGAATGATCCAAGCTCACATATTCAGATCTACTCCGGACGAACACAATCTGAGTCCCGCCGAAATCAGCAATTGCCTTCCCCGGAGCCTACCGTGGTGTCACCCCCTACCATCGGCGCTGTGTTCTCACCTCCACCACAACAGCAACAAGTCATACCCGACGTCGTACCCATGAGGAGAGGACGACCGACAGCGCACTCACCAGGCAATACCCCAAAGCCTGCTCCAAGTCCATCGCCAATGCGTGGAACCACTAGGGACCCGTTCGCAGCTTTAGATTCAAAGGCTCCTGGAGTGCCCGTGGACGAATTATCATCCCGTTTCCCCAGCTTAGATCAGTTTTCTCTGTTACATAATGGGGCCAAATTTGATTTTGAATCCAGCTCTCCTACCAAGCCGACTCATACTCGTGATATCAGCCAAAGGGTTACGGAGAAGCTGGCCGATGATGCCTTTGCGATGCCCACGCAGCCAAAGGCCTCGGGGCCAACGGCCCCCCAAAACCCGTCTAGTAGCACAGTGTCTCGTGCCCAGAAGATCATCTCCAACAATCCGGAATTACGGTCAGTTGCCGCACCACAGAGCGTGGTGTACCAACCAACCCCCACTCGGCCCCAAGTCTCATCTTATGTCTCGCAAGGGACCATGACCACACCAACCCCACCGCCAACGAACTCTTCGCCCGTCAAATATACTCCTGCTGCAGCATACAGATTTCCGCCAGGCTCGGATCACCATAGATCCGCAAGTCTACCCAGGAACCAGGATTCGGTGTCCAAATCACAGACACACTATCCACGCCCCGAGGACCAGCTGCTTCAAACGACGACTATTCCAAGGGGCCATGCAAGACACCCTTCCTCCTCGAGGCCATCATTAGAAGGAGGCAGACCAAGCTCTGAGCAAATTGACCCGGTCACTCGAACCAAGTCGAGCAATTCCCGACCTCGGCCGACGAGTGCATATCTAGAATCCAATATGGACTTTTTGAGGGGGAAGGAATCGAGCGGTCGGCCTTCGATGGACATGCGACCTTCCTATTCGAAAGAATCAGCAATTCTAGATCCGAACTGTGAGGAAGAGACGAATATTGCATCCAACGTGGACTTTCTCAAAACCATGGAAGATGCGGACTCGACCAAGAAGGATAGAAGGAGAAGCAGTGGGACGAACCCCAAGTCGAAACGA
This sequence comes from Amylocarpus encephaloides, assembly GCA_019669835.1. Lineage (NCBI taxonomy): Eukaryota > Fungi > Ascomycota > Leotiomycetes > Helotiales > Amylocarpus > Amylocarpus encephaloides. The sequence goes on along the minus strand of MU251450.1, from coordinate 33,011 downwards.
AGCAGTTTACCTTCGTTATCGGGGACCAAGAACCTGTTGGCCGGGAAGTTCGGCGACGCATTCAAGCGGTTCGAAAGTAACACCGCCGATCCAGGCCCAAGAACCCCTAGTCCTTTGCAAGACCTCGAGAGACGAGACCTCACGCCCATAGCTGGATCCGAAGCCACGGACGGACGGAGTGATGATGGAAATGCCCTGGAAGAAACCGAGGGCATGAACCCCGAACAGAGACGAGAAATTGAGCGCCGACGACTTTCAATGGAAGAGAAGCGCGTGGCAAATGCTGCAGCGGAATATCGGAAACGACTAGCTGAAAGAGGTCCATCCACCGCACCAAAATCTATTGGGGGTGTATCACGTGCCGCAAGCATCCAAAACAAGGTCAAGAATCTGCTCGACGAGAATCAATTTTCGCCCACCAAGAAGACCGCAGAAGGCTACGGTCACTTCACTGATGGCCAGATATCGCCCCAGAGGTTCGACCACCCTTCCGCCAATCCTTACGGCCGACCACCCATCACACGAAAACCTATCGTGCAAGGACCTACTCCTTCTCGCACGCTCCCAATACAAAGCGAATTGAACTACGCAAAGACTCGGTCACAGCCACCAATTTCCGCACCCGCAGCCGTCACAAGAACCGGCGGGCCTCGACCAAGCGCTCCGCCCAAACCCACACATCTTAATAGCGTCAGCACGGGCCCAAGGTCAAACCTCTCATCCTCGCCACCCAAGCCACCACGACCTCTGCAGGCGAGGCCGGATATGACGCCTCAGGAGAAGGAGGATTATATCGCGGACTTCAGCAAGAGGTTCCCTAGTCTCAGTGGTATTGAGATGGTGGAGAGGGATATCAGCGTCAGTGATGGGAGGAGGAGCGGGGAAAGAGGTAGAGATGTGTAGATGAGTGACTGGGTCTGGGGGTGGGTTAGACTACGCGGTTGAAGAAAGGAATGATTAAAGCATGGATGGTGTTTGTATATAGGAGGTACAACATATCTTGGGCGGCATAGATGAGCGAGAGAATTGGAAGTTATTAGATTCCTGTTAACGGTTTTGACTCTTGGGTCCTTTTGAGCGCTAACTGACTATGCCATTATACGACGGACAAGAACACATGCTCTCCCCCCGAGGATATGGTGCACAAAGCTTTTGTGTTGTCACGACGGACGGATTTCTAATCCTCTCGCTTAGCCTGCAAGGGGTAAACCCCAGAGTGATCGACCGTTGCCGAGTCGTCCCCACTATTGCACTGCGGTACTTTCATCAGGGCACGACAACGCAAGGAGTTGGAGATCTACATGCTGGTGTGCGTGCGGCTGGTAAGTCGGGGCCGTGAGTCGAAGTTGGGTCCGGAACGTGAAGGGATCCTCTCTCCCGCCAGCAGTTGACCATATCGATGCAAGGGAAGACTAGAATCATGGTTTCGGAGACGCACGGCACCTCCCTATGGCAGAGATCGCCGGAATCGACGCACTAGTTGGAGTGGAATTGCCAAGGGAAACCAACCCCCTTGCGTCCTGCGGAGAGGCAGACAGTCCGCAGATGTACAGGTCAATGCAAGGCGAAGGGAGGGAGGCCATTGGGGTGGATGTGCTTTATGTCTCCCATGCATTGCCCGGGATAAGGTCCGCTTCCCCACACAGGAGTGAGTGGCAGAAACGCCCACAACGTATCCGGGCAGCGCTCATCAGAGATTGGACTTATCTAAGGAAGCTGAAGGAGACTTTCCGGGCCGGAGGAGAGCCACGGGCATCATAGCCGAGATGGCGCTGCAACAAATCCAGATCTTAAGTCCCCGCCGCCTCCATCAACCCGGATCAGACCCCGGCATGCTATAGAATCGGACGCCTTGGTCAATCGGAGGGGGATCCAAGTCCCCTTCAGAAGAAGACCACGGCCCCGAGGATTGGAACAGACGCCGTGGTGTGATCGATCGGTAGGTGTGCACACCCCTTTCCCAGACGGCACTTCATTCCCCTGTCTCTTTTTCCTTCCTCGGATCAGCATTACAGTTCAAGAGACAGGAAATTCCACAGCTTTATGCAAATCCACACCTGGTGCCGTGGCATAGGTACTATACACGTTCCATGGGAACCTGAACGCAGGAAGCGTCCTTGTCCGCTATGCCTACCTGCGAAAGCAGCTCCCGTGTCCGTTCTCGGTAGATTTACAAATCCTCCCAATGTCCGAGCCTCGGTCTAGTGTGCAGGACGTTTAGTAGGCGTTGCAGCATACCTCGATGGCCACCCTAGACAGAGGTGTTTGGCGAGTCCTGGATCTCCTCCTTCGGACTCACAGAGTGGGATTCTCGGTTGTGGAAGGACAGTGTGTGACTTTGAATATGGCCCAGAGGATTGTACAGAGCGACGGCGGCCCTGTCTGTGGTCGATGCCGGAAACTCTGTTTCTTGTAAAAACTAGATTGTCTATAACCTATTGAGAACTTTGAATAGGCTTGGACAAAGTTGCGGGGAGAGGAATACGCGGGACTCGTATATAGAGAGTATCGTTATAAACATTTCCCTACAATTTACGAGATAACGCCCTATAGCGCTCATCATGTTAAACTCTCAGTCGAGTCGTAGAGAATAAGTGGGTTTAAAAAGGATTAGAGGGAAGTACTATATAAATTAGAGCTCGGAATATTAAAGATATGTTAACTCTCAATTACTAAATCCTTATTTCTTACTGATGAGAATAGATTGTTAGTCCTCTTAGGCTATTAAAAAAATTTAATGGCTTTATATAGAATCACGAGGATTATCCTACAAAGGCCTTACACGAAATGTTTATTTACGAGTTCTTACTCTATCTTCTACGAGATAACCCCTATGAAATCTCCTATAACATTAGACTCCTAAAGGAGTATTATAAAAACTTATTATTAATTAACTAAACCAGATAGTAGGTGCGCGACTAGTCGTGTTACGTCATATATTATACACGGGCCTTAGGGCTTACAGCCCTAGGTATTTAGAATATAGAAGGAGCTTTCAATGCTTTCTCCTTCTCAGTTTGTTTTGCCTAACTATTTTATAACCCAAAAAATTGTGTTCTCTAGTTCCTACGAAGGAGAACTCGGCAGCACTGGATATCGTCCTGTGGATTGTCTCTTTATCGATAGCTGTACGAAGTGTATCAGCAAATTCTTTGCGCGGTGTAAAGGAGACCAAGGACGTTAAGTATACTCACGAGGATTGTTCTAGCGACAGCGGCTCGGCGACTTGATTTTTCGTCTCGGGGATAGCCTTTCTCTGACTTAATAGGCCTAGGTATTAGATCTCTACTGAGGGCAGGGAGCTACAACATTCTTGGATAGAGTCATGCGTTACTGCGGCCTCGACAGGTGTATCGACTACATCAACAAAGCGACAGACCCAATGCTTGAATGAGCCGCATTCACTAACGGCATATAATTTCCGTCCTCAGGACACCACTCTGATGAATCCCGGCTAGACACACCTTTCATTGTGAAACAATGAGATTGTAAAGACGCCGCTATAGCAGCGCTAGCAGCAGAGCACTAGTCCTTTGTAGAACTACCTGTCCCACTTAAGCTCCCGATCCCCACGACGACGTGTTTCACATCTCTGATCAAGGTGGTCGGTCATCTTAGAACCCCTCCGCCACTTTCCCTGGTGATTTCTACTTATCTGGAATGCTTCTCCCTGTTACAAACCCGTCTGCAACACGCCCACAGCCAAGATGCCCCTCCACAATGCCACGGTTGTCATGGGCGTTAACCTCTCGACTTTGGACATTCCCGCAAGGCAAGGACCTCTCCTCATTGCCCTCAACGTTGCATTTATGGTCTGGATGCTGGCGGTAGTCTCCGTGCGTCTCTACTACGAGGGTCGAGTCCTCCACACGCTCTGGTGGGATGACTGGAAGTCTTTTCTTTTGACCCTTTCCCTTTGCGTCTCGGCTAATGAATCGATAGACACCTGCTTCATTGCGGCCTTCTGCTCGGTTGCCCACTCCGCTGTCATAATCGACGGCCTCACAATCGGCTTCCAGGACTACCTTCGAGCCTACATCCTTGGAACCCCCTCGATTCTCCGCCGCGTAAGGTCTGTTCAACTCATATACCCTTTTGCCGTCGGCTTCGTATAGCTCTCGATTCTCCTGCTCTATTGCCGCGTTTTCCGCGTTGAAGACACCCCACGACGGGCTATTATGCTTGGAATCGTCATGATCAGCCTGTATTACCTCGTCAACGTGAGCATCGAGATTGCCATAACGGTGCAATGTTACCCACCGATGAAGATGATCTTCAAGGATAAATTCATTGCGCCCATCATACAAAACATATTCAGTGTGGTATCCGACTTCTACGTCTTCGCCATCCCAATTCCAACGGTCATCCGCCTCAACGTCTCCACAAAGAAGTAGATCGGAGTGATGTTTATCTTTCTCGCTGGACTTGCCGCTTGTGCCCTCTCGGTCGTTAGGTTGGTCTTCCAGCTCAGGAGTTACATGAAATTGCAGATGAACACTTTGAACTCATTGGGAGCCTCCTTTACAAACGTTGCGGCCTTCACGTAGGCTACCCCTTTCTCCCTCTAGATTCAAGATCACGGGCTATACGGGCGCGGGCACTACTTCAGAGGTGAGCACGGATGAGTTACCGCTTTATGCCGATATGCCTCAACGAAGGGCATTGTGATCGTGGGTTGACTCGTGGCGTGGAGGACTTGCGTTTTTTAAGGGATCATTCTGGGTTGCGAAGCTAGTTTATTGTAATTTGGCTTGACGGTGGAGTCTGCTGGGGGAATGTCAAGCCAATTAACGCTGTGAGTCTTAGCTCATCATTCTGAAATAATATTGGTCAATGGCATTAAATCATGGCAACATACGGTCGTCTAGAAGTGATGTAATTTTTTGAGTAGCTCTTTCTGATCTTAGGGCTTACTAGGGACCTTCCAGGGGTAGACGAGGCCATGACGCTCAAGTCCACAACGCAAACGAGTAGCAAAATATTGACCGTGGCGAGGAATGTTATTTAATTGTGGCCGCCCAAATAACTAGCTCTGAAACGGCTCACAACTATTAAGGATCCCGACAAGTGTAAGAAGATCAAGAAAAATCCATCACAATAGCTGGCCGAGACCCAAACAAAGATTCCAGGCTTCTTCCTTGGAGCAAAAATTGCATTATGAAGCCTACATTTTCTGTGAGACAAAGAACATCCTCCCATCTGACCACCCTTTCCTTATCTTGTATTTGTTGCAGCTACCGGTGGTTCCCCAGAACCGAAAGTCGTCACTCGGATGCCTTCATCTGGACTTGGAAACAATATAATTGTCCTCGTCACGGACGACGAAGCGGAACCCGTCAGAATCTTTCGCATTGCCGTGGTTCTTGGGGTCGCTCGTGAGATATCTTGATGTCATTGCCGGTAGGGACATGTGTGGCGTTCGTAAAGGCACATGGGATATTAACTCTTCGGTCGGCTGTTCCTGCTCTGCTAATTCATGATGTTCCACTGGACAGAATTTGTGCTAGGTCTATAGCAACTGGCCGTTTTCCAATGGGTGTACTTTCGCGGTCTCTTTCAAGAAGCTGTCAAGTAACGGCGTACTATTATTAGTGGATGCGAAAAGATCTTTGGCTGAATCAGCGCTGATTTCGTTGTGAAGGGGCTGCTGGTATTGAGGATGGAGACAGAGGCGATAGAGAGAGAACGATATCAACCAAAGGAAGCTTACGGTAAGAGGGGCTTGACGCAAGAATGACTGGAAGTTTCCATGCCGCTGGTAGCTGTTATGCTGCGCCGAAGAATATTCCTCTTGTACTCAGGATTGCTTGTTGAACCACTTGATCCGGACCCCTTTGAGAGCTAAGCAGCCATTGTATCATGTCAGACTGCTCACTCTACGAAGAGATCAAGGTCGTCTACTATTTCTTGCAACAATCCAGCCTCCAACAGCAACGTTTCCGTTTCTGAGCTACAGGACGGCCAGCACGATTCCGCTCAGTCCGCACAGCCAGGCCCAGCTGTGGCGTCTCTCTACCAGTCAGACCTGAAGAACGACCATCTACCAAGGCACCTCCGCCGACGAGGTGCCACTAAAAATGCCCACCGCAAACATCCACGCTCTCGGAAGCGGGTGAGGCGCATGAAGAATACCGAAGACGATGCGGCAGCCCATTCACTCACTCTTTTTACGCCTCGTACCAAGCGGCTGCAGCAACCTCGTCTGGCGGTATGCATGAGAGCGAAGAGATTCCCATCAATGGGTACCTTACACTGAAGACGATCGAGTCTAAAGTCGTCTACTGTGTGACATTTTCTCAAGAAATGCTACCGCGTCCTCGACGCCGGGGCCAGAGACAAGATACTACCACCGACCTCGGCGAACCTCAATCATCCGCTCTAGATCCCGGGATGCGCGACGATGACGGATGTTCCAGTGAGGACGAGCAGGGCCGTTCGACCTCGAGCACGAGCAAGCACAGCCGGTGGTCAGACCTGGACGAGTAGCGCTTGCTAGCATACAAGAAAGAGGGCTAGTCGTGGGAGTGGATCTTTGGCAAGTTCCCAGGCAGGACTGAAATCTAAGGGTACCAAATTTTGATAGGTGTCTTGTAATGTGAGGGTGCTTTGAAATGCACAGCTGCACTTTTTGATTGCTTCTAGATACTCGGCTCCCTATCATTTGTAGTCTGTGAAATGCACGAGGCTGAAAGAACTGCACCCGCTGAGGCTTGATTCTCCCTTAAAAATCGTTCTAGAAGCTCTTCCGCAGCTTCCTTTTCCTGTTCCATAGTCTCTCTACTCCTTTGCTTCACAATAACCTCATTGTATAGCATGTCAGGGCAGATAATATCCAGGAGCATGTATAAGCGAGACAAGGTTTCGATTCCTTCGAGCGTGCTTGGCCTATTTGCACCAACCTCTACGAGTTGGCTGTCCCACATCTCTGCTATGTCCCATCTAACGCTTCGAGATGGAGCAGGTAGGGGAGAGGGGAAACCGTGTAGGAGGGCGTGTCGTAACAAAATACGGTCTGGGTCCTGCTCATAGGGACCCGGAAGCCGAGCGTAGCGTTTATGAAAAGACCGTAGTATCTCCTCTGCTACTAAGCCAATATGGGCCCAGTCAAAGTCAAGGATGGCGGTAATTTGACTGGCTTCTCTGTCAAACAAGAAATTATTCATAGCTTTAAATTCAACGTGCTCGAATTAGTCTATCGAATCTGCACGAAAAGGGAGCAGAGGTTGGAATGTAGCAACAGAACGTACTGAAATCTCCATAAATCAGTCTCTTCTTCTCAGTGTTAGTACTTTGTAGTATTCGATCAATATCTTCGTTAATAAACCTCTCTATCTTGGCCCGAGTGCCCTTAGCTGTCCAGCCACGAAGAATAGGACTCTTGTCGGTAGCGGCAAGTTGGTCATACAGGACGCCCTTAAGTAGCATTGAATATGTCGTGAAAGGTCCGCAGGAAAACACAGTAAGTGGGGCACTGATGATATTGCCGTCATAGTCAAAATCTAGACCACCGAATCCTTGGATACTCCCTGGTAGCTCATACTGCTGTATGGCCCAAACAATACCCGCAACTTCCTTAAGAGTTTTGTTTTTGTCATCCGAGCCCATTTCTTCGAATTCTACATCGAGCGGAGTGCCTCTCATGTATTCCATCAGAATCCAACCCTGATCTTTCGCAGCACTTGCCCAGCCATAGACGGTGGGGACAATCTGTCGAGGAGCGAGGGCTTTCCGGGCGAGGGACATTGCCGCAACCTCATTTTGTACTCGATGTAAATCGTTGAGTCCCGCGTCGGCATTACTGAGGCGTATAACGACATACTGAGCAGAATCGGGAATCGCAACGGTACCGGGCTGGGCAGCTGGCGCGTCAAGTACTTTTCCGTGTTGGGACGAGGGGGAAGGAGAACGAGAGAGCTCCACGCGGTAGACGAAATTGTTGTAGGGGAATATGCATTGCGGATCATATTCGATTGGGTCGATGGCAGCGGTGCTCAATCTATACTGCTGTCGAATTGTAGTTCGAATAAAGTCGAGCCGTGGCTCAAAGTTGGTGTGGTTCATTGATGACCTGCTTTATTCCCACGAGAAGGTAGGTAACGGGATGGAGTTGGAGGGTGATGTGAGAGCTGAGGCAGTCTTATGTAGCTTGCAAAAGCCGAGGCGGATGCACGCATTCCAATCAACAGCGCTAAGGGCCCGTTTGGATCACTTTGAGTATTTAAATACCAGTAGTTATGGCCAGTATTTAAATACTGGTATTTACGATTTTTTCAATACTGGCCACCCAAACACTCTAGTGAAATGTCAGTATTTATCACGAGACTTCGGAAATGGAATAACCTTTTTACGCTAAACTCCGAATAGCCTTACCTCCGATATAATTTTCTTCACTGTAGCTTTTTCTAGTAATACTATATATTCGCCTATTATAATATGCCCGTAAAGGTAAAGGAGGCGCCGCCGCCTCGTACGCTTTTCATATAGAATAAGGAATGAGATTAGTCGCTAATAGAACTACAAAGAGAGTATATCGAAGGTGGTTATATTAAAAGGCCTAATTTTATGACTAACGTGGTTTATCAGTGAGTCGCGTATATCAGTGAGTCGCGCACTTTTCCTTGGCACCCAACCTACAAACTTTAACACGCGTTTTCTTTATAACTAAACATGGAAGTTCAAACCTAAGAAGTAAGAATCATTCTAGCTATAGAAGCTATTCGATCATCTAGAAAAATTAGCTGCCGGTCTACTACAAAGATCTATAAAGTGCCCGAATTAATACTCCGCGATAGAATGGCCGGCCGAGCCCCTCGCCCCGAAACTCGATCAGCAAGTTGTAAATTAACCGAATTAGAAGAGGAAGTGATTCTTTAGTATATACTTGATATAGACGTAAGAGGATTTACGCCCCGGCTGGCTAGTGTGGAAGATATGGTCAATTTTATACTAGAATCTGAAGGGGGACGCCGCGTTAGAAAGCTCTAGGCATATCGATTTATAAAACGATAACTAGAGTTAAAGACGCGTTTTAATCGCGTTTACGACTTCCAAAGGGCCTTATGCGAGGATCCCGAGCTTATTAGCGCGTGGTTTCGACTTGTTAAGAACGTAAGAGAGAAATATAGCGTTCTAGACTATGATTTTTATAACTTTAACGAAACTGCATTTATGATAGGCATTATTTAATCTTCTATGGTCGTTACACGCGCCGATCGACGTGGCAAAGGAAAGGCAGTTTAGCCAGGGAATCGGGAATAGGTTACAGCGATTATTTACACAAGTGGTGAGGGTTGGACATTGCCTCCATTTTTGGTAGTTCAAGGGAAGAACCACCTCGCGAATTAGTATACTAAGGGCGACCTCCCGAACGACTGGGTCATTAAGCCAACAAGTAATAGATGGACGAACAACGAGACGGGTCTAGAATGGATTAAACACTTCGATAAACATACTATAGCTCGTGTAAAGGGTTCATATCGAATACTTGTGTTAGATGGGCACGAGAGTCACGAATCGGCCGAGTTTTAAGAGTATTATAAAGCACATAACATTATCACTCTTTATTTACCTCCTTATTCGTCTCATCTTACACAGCCACTTAGCGTTAGATGTTATAGTGTCTTAAAGCGGGCATACGGTCGACAAATCGAGACCTTTATCAAGGCTCATATTAACCACATCACGAAGGTCGAGTTCTTCCTCGCCTTTAAAGTAGCGTTTATCGAGTTAATAACGGTCCAAAACGCTCAAGCTGGATTTCGTGGCGCTGGCCTAGTGCCTTTTAACCCGTAAGCTGTGATCTCAAAGCTTGATATAAGGTTGCGGACTCTAACTCCTTCCCGACCCTCGACCGCCACCTCTCTTCCTTGGGAGTCTCAGACCCCTTCTAACCCGAAAGAAGCTCTTTCGCAATTAACTCTTGTACGAAGTCGAATTACATGTCATCAAGGAAGCTCACCAACTCCTCTTTTCGAGACAGTCGCTACGTTAGCAAAGGGTACAGAGCGATTAGCTCATCAGAATACTCTTTTAACAGAGGAGATCCGTATACTTCGAGCAGCAAATGAGGCGCTTAGCAAGCGTCGCAGGGCTAAAAAGAACCGTGTCCGGGAAGGAGGTGCACTTACGGTAGATGATACTAAAGACATTTTATCTTAGTAGGAGGTAGATAAGTAGGTTCGACGCGACTTACGTGCGGAGAGGGGCAATCGGGTCGAAGGACAACCGTCTAGACGGCGATGTAGCACTTGCGGAGAAGCTGGCCATAACGCACGAACTTGTAAAATAGAAGAAGATGTTTCTAGCTCCTCAGAATTTAATTTGTAAAAATTAAATTATTTCTATTAAGATTATTATTTATCTTTGAAGTTCCGTGCCAAGGAATAGTGCGCGACTCACTGATAAACCACGTTATATATAAAAATATATATAGCTTTCATATAATCGATTAGCTTCTCAAATGTCTCCTGAGGCATACGCAATTACTCCCGAGGCATGTGTAAGGAGGTTCTAGGTCTTATTATGGCCTTTTCACGCCCATGTCCTTTTTATCGAGTTTATCGTAATAGGTTTCCTTCTAATACTCTACAACCATAAAGCGTTGAGAGTTGGTAGTGTAAAGCTAGTAGGGTCGTCGAAATTGTTGTATGAAGGTAAGCGAATGCGAAAAGATTTTCAGCTGAGTAATCAACAGATACTGGTATTGAAATACTGGGTTTTGCGACTTCACCTCCGAGCCAGTATTTAAATACTGGTATATGCGCGAACCAAACGCTTCGGTGAAGGTCGCATACACCAGTATTAAATACTGGCTATAGATACTGAGTATTTGAGTGAACCAAACGGGCCCTAAACCTAATAGACAAACACCTCTGCGAAGAAGAAACAGCCCCAGTGCGCACCTATTGCTGCTCCTATAAAATTCATCTTTCATCTGCATTCACGGTCGGTTGTCCTTGTAGACTACCACAAGAATCATTACACTCAATTTCAGCATGGCTCAAAGTACGGAACACGCCGCCGAGCACAGAGAGCGCTTCATCGTTAATCTGATGCGACAAGAATTCGGACGTCAGGTACATCACAAGCTTCCTTACTCCTCCGGGTCTTGCATTTGACTCACTCTTGTACTCTTATAGGTAGTAAGCATTAACAGGCTTGGCCGGGACTCGAACAACTTCGTCCACCTAATCGAGTTCGTCGAATCAGTCTACTGCCCCGCAATATCGTTGCCAACAGTGCTCAAGCCAGGAACATCTAGCCTACTGGCAGGCACTACCAAGGTGGTTATTCGAATATCAAATCCCCAGGCAATGCTGAATGAGGATGTCCGAGTACAGAACGAGGTAGCTGCAATGTGCTTGATGAGACAGGCCCTATCCACCTACCAAGACAGACTAATTCCTAACACGTATGCCTGGTGTCCATCAATAGAGGGCTACGGATGGATCCTTCAGGAGTATATGGCAGGCGCCCAACTTGACAAAGACTTTCACGGCTTGGACAGATATCATAAGCAGGATATCCTTCATCAGATCGCTGACGTATTTAAGCTGATCCAGAGCTACTCTCTTCCAGAGTCAGTTAAAGGTTACGGAGGGCTAGCTTTCAACAAATCTGGCGAAATTGTCACCGGACCGACGACAATCCCTTGCGGTGGACCATTTTCCGAATTTCACGAGATGTATATGCAGATGCTACGCCGACAGCTGATCGAGTCTGACACTTCGGAGCGGATCGCAGGATGGCGCCAGAACGATCTCAGGGACCGTCTGGAGCGTTTTGTAACAGATGGGATTGCAAAGCAGGTCGTGGAAAATTCCATCGCTCGTCAGACATTAGTTCACGGTGATTTCAGTAAGCCTATATCCGGATTATGTAATAGGAAATCTACCTAGGCTGATCACGTATTAGATACATTTAATATGTTATTTGATCCGACATCGAATCGTTTGACGGCGCTCCTTGATTTTGATTTATCTCATATCGCTACACTAGCAGACGAGTATTTCTACTCATTCCGAACAGTCGGAGCTTTACTAGCTGGTCCTTTCGAAGAGGGCGATGAAGGGCAACTTCGCCGGTGCCTCCTCGATGGGTTCGACAGGAACGTTCCTGATCAGAACGGTAGAAAAGTGAATTTTGAGATCGCTCAGATGATGGACAAGGAGTTTCTTCGCGCTGGTGTGCTCAGACCCGCGGATATTCAGGGTGCAGGAGAGCTTGCCGGATTAAAATGGTTCCTTGAAGACGTCTCGCCTCCATACTTCTTCATGTCGCGTTGGCTGGCCCACATGGAACCCGAGAAAGTCGACGAAATAAAGACAAGTATCGAAGAAAATCTTGGAAAGTACCTGGAAAGATGGGGGTTCTAAAGCCTGGCGATGTATCACGCTTTGAGATGCTCAGAACTTATGGCAGGACAGATGATCTTCATACAAAGGGTTCAGCTTGAAAGCTATCCATCCGACGGCGCAATTCGAGCTCCGTATTACTGTTCTGTTGGTTGGTGTCATTTAGCCGAAAAGGCATCGGTTACGTTGGCCAATTCCTAGAGAAGGCTAGAAGTTCGTTAGTAGGGCTTAGACTTTTGGTTAGTTCCCCGCCAATTGAAGTCTTGCGTTGCCGGCCCAAAGTTGACAAGTAGCGAGCCAGTAGTATTAGGAGAGACTTGTGAGTTATAAAATTCAAGATACGAAAGGCCAGGTGCAAACATAGAGCTTGCTTAGCTATGAAATAAGCCCACTCAATATATTCTCGCTCGGCTGCCGCTATAAAGAGAGTTCCACAACTCGCACAAGACCTCATCCTTTCACGCTCGTCCGGACTCGCTATTCCAGCCACATCAAGCTGATCGCACTACGATGCCTGATGAAGATTTCATCTAGTATTCAGCTTTACCGTCAGGCCCCCGAAATTCGAAGAACCTGCAACGTCGACGATGCAGCAGGGGGTCGTATCTCAGGCATCAATCAGGTCATGCAATGAGCAAACCGACTAATAAGTGAATGGGCTAAACCTTCAGATTTCACCCGCTGCGGTGAGGATCCTAGAGAAGAACGGCGGGAGATTCATTTAGTATGGATTATAACGCTGGAAATTGACGAGGTGAATGTTGAGATGCGAAATTAAATTTAGTGTTCTCGTAACGGGGTGCGTCTCGCTATGTGGGGACGGACGTTACTTACTATCTCTGCTATAGATGGCGGCCACGATGCATGGTCCCTAGATCTGTACGTAGTGTATCGACCATACTTGCAAATGATTAAAGCTACGTCGATACCATCAAATTCCCCTAATTCGTAGGGTTTCTTAATTAAGGTGTCTTCTCTCTTATTGATTCCCTCGTTCTTTCGTTTTTTTCTTATCCCGTCGTGGTTTCGTTTGATCTTTGTTGTATCCATTTAAATAGTAGCTGCCCCGAGGTCGAGAAGGTTTCTTAGGTCACTTGATATTTTTCGATTTTGAGGCTTGATACATTTGAGAGCTGTCTATTGTTTATGCCGTGATCTATCAAAGGCCTTTTATGCTTGATACTGATCTTCGAGGACTCTCTCGTATTGATAACTAATAAGGGCATAGGAGCCGAATTTGAACCTACTATCCTCCAAATCATGGTACTATAGTTTTGATTGCACAATGAGGAGCCTAAATCGATGCCCTTCAAAGTGGTAGGGAGCCGTATTAGAACCTGTAATCCTCTAAATTTCGATCCCCTAGTTTTAGTTACACAACAAGGGGCCTGAATCGGTCCCCTCCAAACCAAAATAGTGTGGAGCTAGATTTGGACCCCTCAATTCTAGAAATCGGCCGAGCTCTGTAAGCCCTTTTATACTGCCACTTGTCTTCACGATATGCGATTCTACTTAGTTCTTATTCTTCCCACTAGACTAGACAAGGGTTTCATGTTTTTGAGAAACATGAAGCCCCTGCTAGCGCTTAATCGATATCTGCTAAGATATTTCTATTCAGAGAGACCCTAGCAGCGCTTAAACGAGAACATTTTCTTTCGGACGTTGCAAAAGCGGACGAGAAATATTGCCGAAGCGCTAAGAAATGTAGCACATCAAACTGCTTGAGGTATTCTTGAGGGCGTTATTCCTAAACCGGCAAGGCCGGGCTCCACGACCAGAGACCATTTGAGGTGGATCTATTTTCATCCCGTAAACGCCTCAGTAAACGTCTAAGATTATCTTCCTAACTTGACTATATATTACCAGCAATAACTGTTACTTATATGACCTAGCTCTATCAGGGGGTTGGTAAGGAGGGTGGTGCTCAAGCGTTGCCCCGTCACCACATGCTCTCGATGAAGGGCCTCTTCAGTGAAATCACGTACTATTTATGCTTTCACCTAGTAGGTATAGAAACCTAGGAGCTGTGAGCTCATAGGAGCATTTTCCCAGACAGTACGCCATATTCTCCTGGAGTGTCGAAACTGGACCGAGGAACGACACGGGATGTGGGCAGGCAAGCAACCATGTATGGACATCAAACGCATCCTCTGTAGTTCGACAATGGCAGTACAAGCAGCAAAGATGATCCTAAGGACGGGACTCCTAGAGCAATTCCGGGCAGTTCCATCCACAGTACTCAAATATTCATAGCGTAGACGAGTGATTATTAGCAGACAGAAGACAAGGAGAGCCAGGAAAGGCTTAACAAGTGCAGAGATATAGAACAATCATTAGGGCTGTAAATACAGGAAATTTCATTTGTTAGTAGAAGGAGAAGCAATTCTGTCCAGGAAGAGCTTGGTTTCTAAAACTAGGAAGGGGGAACACTTTGTATTTATAGTCGTACGCTACATAGCCGCCCAAGGGCGGCTGGGACAGCCTATGAACCAACCAACCAATCAATCAATCAATCAATCAACCGTGCCCTCCTAAAAGCTTCGTCCTGGGCATGATACTGCCCTAGGAGCTGTGGGTTCCTAGGCGCCTCCTCCTGATCACTATTATCGCCCAGGATCTCAAGGTTCCCAGGACAGGGAACCTAGGAACCTGGGGATCCTGGGACTATAATCCTAGGTTGTCATGGCTTTCAGGAGACTACGTCTCGTAGGAGCTTTTCCCTAGAAACTCGAGGTTTCTAGGAGAAAGTTTCCGGGAGATTGTGGCTCCCAGGAGCATTTTGGGGAAGGTGTAATCACGTGAGAAGGACATAGAAAAAATGCAAATTAAAAAGATCCAGAATCAAATTTCTACAGACTATGCTCAGCCGGAGTAGTTTGGGTTTCAGTGTAAAATTTCAGCTTGCTCTAAATATAATATCTTTTCGCGAAAAAGTGGGTGCACACTGCTTCGACTTTTACGAAGTATGGAGCACCCCTCGGACGCTCGCTTGGCCGACGACCACAAGAGGAAAGATTCTAGAAACACGAATGGTACAAGGACAGTACTTACTAGTTGAGTACAGTACGTACAGCGTACAGGACCGGGAGAAAGCAATGCTAAATGACGCCACACGATTTAACTAATACATACAGTGGGAGACTAAAAGGAGATCTCCTGGCCAGGTGAATGGACAGACCGCTCGGATTTTCGACTCGCCTAACATTGATGACAGGAATAGGAGTGCACGCAAAAGAAAATCAGATCTCTACACCAAAGTCGAAGGCGGAATGCATTTGTACTATTCCGCTCTTTGTACCCCTATTCTGGTACTACTACGACGGTAGCTTACAATTACGTCCTGTGGGCTTTAGGTTGTACTCCCTATAGGGGTAGATAAATGTTAAGTGGTGGACTCGATCGAAGAGCAGGATCTGGTATCTTGACTAGGCGATTGGTCACTCTCCCTAGGATTCTCGACTTTATGTGGGCCGGTTTAACATTTATTACGGCCTGTAGTACGTTGTACTACACATGGACGTCCTCCGCATATCAGATTGACCGCTAAGACATAGTTCCTGGAACCTCGTCTCTGGGGGGCGAGGGGGGTTTCTTGTTTTCTTTGGTCTGTTCAAAGGGAATGGAATTCCCAATTTCCCCGTCGCCGAGTACCGCGACGCCCGACCTCGGGCATATCGGGCAATGCGGGAGATGTTGGGCGCGCGGCCGCGGGCGTACGTTGGCTCACGGATAGGTGGCTTCGGACCACCTGGTGTGAATTCCAACATCGTGGCCGCGATCGATCGTATCGCAAGCCAATTCTCAGCGGTGCCTCGGATGGAGATAAGAGTGCGATGTGCAACAAATGTGCGTTTGGGCTTGCTCTGAGACTTGGCTGCAGATACAGAACGACGAAGTCGAAGGGGAGGGGGCCAAGGACCTAGTGTGGAATGGATCTTCGTGGAACATAGAGGGAAGTAGAATGGCGCTGCCGCGGATTTCAAGGAAGTCCTTTAGCCTGTTTTGTGTCTGATGTATAGAGTACGAGTTTGCGTTTGACATCTTGATAGTGAGTTGGATATACCCCAAACGTCAAAAGGGAGAGATCCTACTAGTTCTCTGGATTTGAAGCCGGCTAAACATGACCGCTTCCTTGGCATGTAAGCGAATAAGACATACGAAGTAGAACCAGGCTGGAAGATGTATTTGTTATTGAATGAGTAGAGAATGAATCAGCTTGAATGCGAAAACCACGTGATATCAAGACCGTACCTGCCATGACGGTCACGGGGCCGGATACAGCTGGAGAGTGCAATAATAGGTCATGCAATTATTACTTGAAACCTTCATGCCGGAATAGCAGAATCTTGGCAAAGTAGATATGAACCATCGGCAAAAAGAACAACTGTATCATGTGATATCGAGATTCAACCGGAATGAGAATAACAACTGATATTCACATCAAGCAACCACTAGAACGACGACAAAACTCTATTCTGTCCACCGTCCCACAAGACGCAAGAGTGGTGGTCTTGTGCCGAGTGAGAAGCTCGCAGGATCCGATGGAGTGAGTGGTCATGCCAATTCTCATCTTGTGTTCAGGATGCTCGTGGCCTGTCCACTGGGCATTCGAGAACACGGCAAGGCTTGGAACAGGTTCCCATCGTTCCATCCCCATAGATAGAGGCCGCATGGCTGTGGAGCAGAAAGGAAAAGGAGGACGCAGTGGCCACGATGACGAGGACAGAGAAGGAGAAAGCATATGGAATCCAAGGGAACGTCGTGAAGAGCGCGGCCTGTGCCATTGAATTGAAGTGCCCACGTCTACTACAGTAGTAGACGACAGATCAGCAGGGGATCCAACTGGACGATGACTGGGCGAGTCTTCAAGTCTTGCAAGTGCTGACAGACGGGCTACGGCTTTGGCCTGAGTTGGCCTCGGTTGGCGTGGTTCGGCTTCGAAGATCGAATCGTGTCAAAACAAAGTATTGGTGGCGCTCGCCATCGCGCCCTCTGGTGTTATTACGCCATCTCGACGTGAGGGTTTTCTGCGTGGCCGAGGCGTGAATAGCCGAATGAGCTCGTCAGAGGGCGACGCCGAGATAAGTCACCGTGTTGGATAGGTGACATCCGAGTTGACAATATCTGTGAAGCCGAGTGGAAGAGGAAGGCAGAGCTCATCAATGGGCGGCCTTGCCTGGTGCTTGCTTGACGCTCATGCGGCGTGCTGCCATTGGGGTCGCCTTGTTTACATAAGGTCGGGGGTTAGGGGTAAATTCATCTTCACCATAAGTAAGTCTTTGCATGCATATGCAAGCTGCACAAAATGCCTGAGCACGGCACAAGATCATACTCGGCTCCCCTCGTGATACTGTAGTTCATGCCATGAGGAGAGACTGTGTTTGTTGGAGTGATGTCGGCTTGAGCTTCTGATAGTGTTGGTTTGGTTGGCAGGACGGGAAATCCTTCGGGTGCACAATGCGGATAGAGTTTGGCGATGTCGGGAAGGATGAAGAGAGTTCAGTTCCTTGCAGAGGGCTTCTGCATCTAAAAAAGGACGAGGGAAACTCAAGACTGCGGAAGTTGCCTGGCTTGAAGTTGGCCCATTGTTGGCCCCGAGAATCTGATGCATGGGACTTGTGCTTTTGGACCTTGGTTGCGATGCTGTAATAGCATGTTTGGAGTCGGTGGATTGGTTGTGTCCACGGGGGGTACGAGGAGGAGGCTGGTGAGTGGTTTCAATCTCTTTCATCGAGGTTTTCATGACTTCAACATGGTTCAATATGGAGCCGCCAATGGTCTTGCTCCGCCCGTTCGACGCCCTCTGTTGCCATGCCATCAACAGTCTGACGATCTGAGCTATCAGATTGCAGTCCGAACCCCTTGAACTCGTGTGCGTCTCGACCAGAAGCGGAATCCCGGACCAACCCTACGGAGAATTTCGTGCCCAAAAGAATTCGATGTTGTTCCTCGCTCATCTGTGCTTTACGGAGTACAGAAGATGCAGGCTTGCCGACGGCTTGATGCCGTGTCGAGAGAAGCATTTAAGCGTTCAAGCGTTCAAGCGGGCGAGCATGGGTTACATTGGCTAGGAACTTGGAAGCGTCCGCTCACCACGGACTCCGTAGGTGCGTACAGTAAGTAAATTACAACGTAGAGTCCGGTGTGACAGTCGACAACACCAATGCAGCCATGAGAGCCGGTTGATGGTGGTCCAAGCCGTTTCACTGCCCAGCATGAGAGCCACAACGTGAGTCGTCGGACCCCTCGGTACTAGAAATAACCACAATGTTGAAATATGGACAGGCAGACGAACAGGTCTGGCTCTACTCGAGTACTGTACGGAGATACTGCGCAGAGGTCGGAGTCGGGCGGGTAAATGGGCTCCTTGGTGGTGGGCGTCTGGTGGGGTGGGTGCGCGGGTGGAAGCGGTGGCTTGAGATGAGGCGCACCCAACCAATCTACGACCAATCTAACCGCGGTCCACGGAGGAAAAGAAGAAGGGGTAGAAATAGGGGTGCATCTAAAAGAGAATCTAGGCCTCTGCAAGTCTGCACAAAAGTTGCCCAAAGGCGGAACGCATTTGGACGACGTAGTATTCCGCTATTGGTACCCCTATTCTGGTACGACGACGGTGTACAACGTGGTACAACGTGGTACTGCAGTCTACGGTACAGTCTACGAAGTAAGTACTTACTCCGTACGGTACGGTAGCCTGCCGGTGTTTGTACGGAGGACCGTTCCTCGCATAAGGCCTAACATCGTAGCCGAGTCATTTTCATGAGAGAATTTCAATTACTGAATAGTGCGATAGGAGTTATTTCCGTCTAGAGACACCAACGTTGTAGAGTCTAGACCCAGCATCCCTGCGTCTCACCAATATTGACCCACCAGAGTGGAGCTCAAGTGGGCCCGAGTGGAGCTCGAGTGGGGTCGGGAGTGTGAGGTGAGTGGAGCTTGAGTGCAGCTGGCGTGCCAAACCGCCAATGAGTGGGACGCATGAGTGGAGCACCCTCCTCCTCCTTTGGGCTTAACGTTGTTGACCAGGTCCCGGATTGATACTCCGTACAGTACTACTTGCTACGTACGGACCGTGCGCCTTTCCCAGGTTTCCCTACCTCTTCACGCATACGACGAGAGGCCAACAAAAAGGGAAAAGCCCGCACTCCCTTCTCCACGAGATGACTCTCTGCTTCTCCCTTTGCGTCGTCCCGTCAATTATGCCGGTGTATATGAAGTTGGCCATCTAATGTCCAATGTCCGTCCAATCATCCAATGTCCTGCCAATGTCCAGTGGATGTCCCATGATCAATGACCAACTCCACTCTGCCTGTCCGACGACGTTCTGCCACCCCCAACTTTGAGAAGAGTCTTCTCGCCATATACTTGGACCGCTCCCTCCTGCGCCCATACGGAGCGCAAAGGTAGACAACGTACGAGGACCGCGTTCGCTCGCCCTGGCCAAAGATCGTCCTCTCGACTTCCAACTACAGTCATTCGTTTATCGGTGCTCGATCGAAGCGTCACCCTGCCACGAGGCGGTGTCACCACGAGTCGGAATCACCACGAAGCCACCAACTACGCGCAGCATCTGCAACGGGACAACGAGACGAGTCTCGTCCTCCATCCCCCATCGACTATCGAACGGCTCGATATAAGGCTGAAGGATAGGAGAGGAGAGGAGAGGAGAGTAAAGGAGAGGATTGCAGAGGATAGCAGGATCGCAGAGGATAGGATAAGATCGCCACAGTCCGACAAAAGCAACACATCGCGAAGGAACTGGTTCCACCCTACGTGACAACACGGAACATTGGCCGAGACATCGGTTCGTCGAAGAATCGTGTGGGAGCTGGTCAGGAATTGTTTGGTGGCTGGACCTCTCGGAGACCTTGGGACGACAATTGTCGACGCCCAAGGCCGAGGGATGCTGGAACGACGATTCGACGACAACGCCTCGATAAAATAATCAATCCGCCTCGCGATGCGTGTCCGGATGATGGAGTGGTTAACCAGATCGTCGTCGCACCATGGTGGCCATACGCTCGACCACCACCCGCCCCCTGCGACAATCGAACGCATTCGTCATCGGTCTCTCTTCTCAAACTCTCCACCGCCTCTTTTCTTTCTTGCCTTCGTGATCATATGTCTCCTACCCCTTTGCTCCGCGTCTGTATATATCGACGAGCGCATGCTGGAACCTGCAGCAAAATTCTCTGATCCCGAGCAGTTGATGCTCGACCTTCTAGCCGAGTCTGGCAAGATTCTCGTGGATCCTTCAACGCCTCCCCAGGGACTCATGTGGACACCGGCCACACACGACGACCGGCTCGGGCGTCGACAAGAGCTTGGTGAGAATGCTGCTAGTTCCACCAAGTCGACGGCAGTGCCACCAACCGTGACCGTCACTAAGCCAGCATCCTCTTCGTCCGAGGCGTCGACAACCGCAACGGGGATTGTAGCTGCAGGAACCGATGCGGCCTCGCCATTACCAAGTCCCTTCGACAGCGGCTTCAATTCCAATATCACTTCTAGTTGCTCATCGTTCATGACGAGTATGCTCCAGAATTCGACCTTTATGGATTGCCTACCCATTTCTATGCTGCTTCAGGTGAGCAAGCCCCGCAAAAGTACATCTCGAACGCAGTCTAACGTTGCTTCCAGAACTCGCTTTCCTTCTTCCAAGCCGAGAAGTCCGTCGTACGAATTACACAAGTCCTCGACGCAGCCTGCTCCGCCAACGTCACGACCTGTGGCCGAGTCACGGCAGCATTCGCAAAGAACATCACCACCGATTCTGCCTGCTCTAGCGACCTCGCGACGGGGAACCCACAAATCACACAAGCACAACTGGGCCTGCTCGCCTATAAACCCACCTACACCTCCACATGTCTCAAGAACCAAGAAACCAGATCGTATTGTTTTGCCGAGGCCATCACCAATGCTACCAACCCGGCCGATAATTACCTCTACTACCTCCCCCTCAACATCAGTCTTCCCGGCGGCAGCCAACCGACGTGCAATTCATGTTTGCAAAGCACCATGGCCGTGTATGAAGCGTCCACGTCCGATCGCAATTCAGCCCTTGCCAGTGGGTACGTCAATGCCGCTATGCAAGTTAATGTCAACTGCGGTCCCAACTATGTCAACGCGAGTCTGGCGGCTGCGGCTGTCTCCGGTGCCTCGCCTCGCCTCTTAATAAGCAGCAATCATTTTAGCCTCATAGCTCTTGTGTTCGCCATCGGCGCACTCCTACTATGATGTTCGCACCTGACATCACATCACGACACCACACCGAACCAATCTTTTAGTACATACAGGCGAGCGGCATAGAAGCGAGCAAGGTGTTGTCTTGTAATTTTTTTCCATAGGGAACGGGAGGCGTCTATACCCCACGGTGGAATTGATGGAATTCAACGGCGTTACTTTACATACAGGGGCACGATCATAACTTGCTCTCACCAACAAGGGAGCGGCGGATCTATCAAGGGAAGTTTGCTTCGATCCTTTCTTGAATACATGGATCCCGAAGCCTCGGAAGGGGGTGAGAACGAAAAGAAAGGCGACACGGGGGAGAAACTTCGTACTTAATGGTATATCTTTGTTGTATATATTTTAGTTTTACACGAACTTATCACGTCCGACACGACAACCTACTATACTAGTAACCATATTATTTATTCTAATTCGAAAGAAAATACCCACCGCTTTTTTTTGCTTGATCTAAGTGACATGGTGAAGATGTGATGTCTCAACCGATATGACTCTTGATGGCGGAGTCTCCTGGCTTGATGCCACTGGATATCCTCATGCAGATGCCCCCTCGTAGATGGACGGATGGGTTGCTTGCTTGCTTGCGTCCTCCCGACGGCTCTTCTGTCTCGCACACTCTCGCAAACCATCATCGAGGGGGGTCGTGTTCCGACCCTCGCTGCCATGGTAATAGTACTGTACTTGTCAAGGACATGGGGTCAAATCATCGGAGCATCTACTAGAGACATTTATCCTTTGTTCCCAACTCCTAGATCGACGCTCCAGATTGCGTTGGGATGAACGGCCATGCGGCGACGCTCCCCAGCAACCCTCAACATGCAAACCACCGTCCTCATCCCAGGGACAGTGGAGTGGCGAGAAGGGGGGGGGGGGGGGGGGAAGGGTGGAAATTGGCATGGGTGGCTTCATGTCGTCCTCTCCTTCTCGTCCCACGTGTCTCCATCTCGAGCACGACGACTAAGCTGCCGACGCCGACCGCGAGTACCGGGCGAGGCTCAGAGAGACGGCCGGTCTCCTTCTTCTACTTGTCGCCGTCCCGGGCTAGCAGCCGTATCGTACCCGTGGTCGGGTCCATGACGCAGCCGAAATGTGAGGTTTCGTTGAAGGTCGGGTAGGCTCTTACCCATTTCGCCAGCGTCTTCTCCACAATACTCGGTTGAAAGGGCTCCTCCTCCTTCGCCTCGGAAACGCGAGCGTGGATCTGCTTCCTCGCAACCGCCTCCCACTTCGACGCCACGCAATTCGCGCGGTCCTCACTGTCCTCGATCCACATCGCGCCGCCGAGCGGGATCGTCCTCTCGGTTTGGGACGTGAGGGCTGAGGATGGGAGGTCTTGGTCGTGGTTCGTTTGCACGAGGAAGGTGGAGGAGGTGCGGATGGTGGAGGTGTGCAGGTCGCGTTCGATGGCGGTGGTGAGGGAGGGGGAGCAGAGGATGAGGTAGCAAGGGGAGGAGGTTATGGAGGTGAGGGCTGTGGTGGGGGAGGGGGTGGAGAGTGAGGTGGAGGATGAGGATGAGGATGAGGACGGGGAGAAGAGGACGGAGCGGAGGTGAGAGGCGATGGAGGGGCGATGGCCGAGGAGGACGAGGAGCTGATGGTAGCGGAGAGAGAGGCTTGAGCAGGAGCGGATGGGGCGGAAGTTCAGGGAGAGGGAGAGGCCTGGTCTGTTGACTTATTAGTGAAATGGTTTCTTCTTGGTATTTGATGGGGAGGATAGGGGGGCTAACCGAACACCAGTCAACACACCGACGAATCCGGCGTATGTGATGCTCCTCGCAATGACTTTCTCAGGCTCATCACTCTCACTCCTCACAAAGTCCAACTCAACAAGCAAATGCCGCAACCCATCCATTCCCCAATCCAGCGTCCGAAAATGCATCATACCAACCACCTCTCCCCCTCTCCTATCCCTCTTCCCCCGGACCCTCACACCCCCACTCGTACACCCCAGCAAGCTATCCAAAAGCACATTCAACGCGACCACCAAGAAGAGATCAACACCACTAACCTCCGCAACGCCCTGGATTTCCTCGTTCTGCTCCGGGTCATGGAGTTTGGTGAGGAGGCGGGAGGAGAGATATTTGACGAGGAGCCGGGGGTATTTGAAGGGGATGGACCAAGCGAGGATCTCGTCGAAGAGCGTGGTTAGCGCGCGCATTTTGGGGGCGAATGCCGCGCTCATAGTCTTGTAACGGTCTCTGGGGGGGAGGGATAGATCTATCGTATACTTGGGGATGGGGCCGGTGGGAGGCTCGTCGACGCCGCCCTCGTCGGGGTCGCGCGGGGGGGTGGTGCTGGCGGTTGACATTCTCGTGGTGTGAGGATGGAAGAAGACGCGGATGATCCAGAGGGAGATCGATTCATGACATGGCAATCATGGGAACGGATGCGTGAGGATCGAAGCGAAAGGGGGTGTGAGAGGCGATGAGATGTAAGGTTGTTAGACGAGGGCGAGAGAAAGTAAAAGGGGCCGCCTCATTCTCAGCCTCCGACATCGGGTTTAGGCAACATGGGTTGTTGGTTTTGAAGTGGAGTTCTTAGTGTTGTGAACCTCCCTTTAATTGCACCACTTGATCAAGAGAGGATAAGTCTCGTGCTAGAGAGACCTCTGAACTTTGGAGAGGAGAAACGAGAAGGTCAGATAAGAGCGGTGGTCGATGGCTCGGCCCGAGTCGGCACGGGTCGGAGTCGGACTGGAAGAGACGGACACGGCGTCTGTCGGCCTGCCAGTCTGTCGGCGGGTGGGGAATGGTCCCTCGGCCCGCAATATCTCCGTACTCCGTAACCTTATCTGAATCTCCGAGGTCGATTCAAGGTGGAGGTACTGTACAGCAGGTAAGAGGTAAGTGGTGGTTGCCCCTCCGGTTGAAAGAAGGCAGCTTTATTCCAAGCATCAACACCTTCAACATATCTCTGTATGCTCTTGCTATGCTCCCTACAACTTCTCTAATCTCCCTAGATTGCACCGTTTCCTAAACACCTCCCACAATACAACCCTATGAACTCACGGTGGCCCACCCCCCTTTAGGATGAAGTGCCCCGCGCCATTCTCCTTCGTCCCTCTGGTAGTCACATTCGTCACCGTCATTGTATATTTGGGAATCTTCACCCCTCTCCTCGTCGTCCACGAGACAGTACCACCAGCTCCGAAAGATCCGACTTCATATCGCGGACTGAACCTCACGGAAGCATGGCTCGACCTGACGCAATTGACCGATGGCTACCATCCTTTCAACAGTCGGAAGAATGACGATGTTCGAGATTGGATTATGCGGAGGATCGAAGCCATTCTGGATAGCAATAATGCCAGCTGGGAGGCCGATACCAAGACTGCAGATTCGGAGTGGAGTGGGAAGCCTGCGACACCTCTGGGAGACGTAGAAGATGGCCCAACTTCCGTGGGATATTCAGACGCCTCTCTACCATCCAATCCCCCACACGAAGAACTTCGAACACGGCCGAGCCTACCGGGAGTCATCATCTTCAACGACCTTCGAGCAAATTACACCAGCACTGCCCTCACGAGCATCGGTGTTAAAGGTCGACGGGCTGGAATCAGCACGTACTTCGAAGGCTCCAACATCATCTGCTACATCAAAGGTAGCGAGGACGAGGATACAAAATGGTGGAACTCGTCATCATACAACACGGCTAAGACGCATGGCAAAGGAGGCGTTCTGGTGAATGCACATTTCGACAGCGTCTCGACCGGATATGGAGCTACGGATGATGGGGTTGGGGTCATCACGGCACTACAATTGATCAAGTACTTCACAACCCCTGGCAATACTCCGAAAAAGGGGGTTGTGGCTCTGTTCAACAATGGCGAAGAGGATGGATTATATGGTGCCAAAGCTTTCCTCTCGAATCCCATGTCGAGATTCGTCCACACCTTCCTCAACCTCGAAGGCGCTGGTGCTGGAGGTAGAGCAACGTTGTTTCGAAGCACCGACACCGAGGTCACTCGCGCGTACGCTAAATCTCGTCATCCCTTTGGCACGGTAATCAGTGCAGATGGCTTCGCTCTAGGCTTCGTAAGGAGTGAGACGGATTATGTTGTTTTCCGTGCAGAGGGTTACCGAGGGCTCGATGTTGCTTTCTGGGAACCAAGAGCGAGATATCACACCAACCAGGATGATACTAAGCATACCTCCAAGGATTCTTTATGGCACATGCTGTCGGCCTCTGTGGAGACGATGAGATACCTGGCGTCGGATACTAGCAGCACATTCACTGGGCCTCGTGGGGATGGTGCCAATGGCAAAGTCGAGAACGGCCGTGGAACAGATGGTGTATGGTTTGATATATTCGGAGTCGTCTTCGCCGTGTTCTGTCTTCGAACACTATTTGCCTGGTCCCTGACTTTACTGATCGCCACACCGCTCATTCTCATGCTCGTGTCATATATCTTGGTCAAGCAGGATAGATTCTATTTCTTCACTGGATCCATCAAACCGTCAGGTCATGAAACCGAAGCCGTATCTTTGAAAGGCTGGCGAGGAGCGACACGATTCCCTATTGCCTTGACTGTCGCTGCAGCTATCACAATCGGGGGGGCATTCTTGATGAGAAAGTTCAACCCACTGATCATATACTCATCGCCGTATTCAGTTTGGGCAATGTCATTGACGTTGTTCTTCTGCGTTTACTGGTTCCTCATGGCAGGATGCAACTTCGTCAGACCATCCGCTTTACATCGAGGCTATGCTCTTCTCTGGATGTTCTTGTACAGCTGGAGCTTCCTCGTTGCTGCCACTGTTTTCGAAGATCGATACCATATCAGTGGTGGATATATGTTTGTCTTCTATCACGCGGCAATTTTCTTTGCTACCTTCATCAGTCTTTGCGAGCTATTTGCCCTTCCAACTAAGCGCTCCGTCGTCGAGGCTGCCCATGAGGATTATGAGATAAGAAATGGGCTTGGGGCCCTTCCCGAGACCGCGGCCGGAGACGGGTCTAATGAGCAAGAGGACGAAGATCACGAGCCAGAGGCGACAGAAGAAACGCCCTTGGTGGCGGCTGAGAGCCATCGAACTCCTATAGGGTCAACATTTTCGAGGGCTTACCGACAACCACACCTCGGTTCAATCCATGGCGGCAATGATGAGTTTCACGAGAAGGGAGACCATTCTTTTGGAGGCGAACAAGAATGGTCTTCGAAGCTGCCAAGATGGACCTGGCTTATTCAGTTCATCTTTCTTGGCCCTTTCATACTTATCATCATTGGACAAGTTGGACTTCTCCTCGTCACCGCGATGGGTCAAACTGGCTCCGATGGAAGTCCTCTTCTACTACCCTATCTCATTGTCGCCCTATTCTCGGTGCTGTTGGTCCTTCCAATTGGTCCTTTCGCCCATCGCATCACGCATCATATCCCAACTTTCCTCTTCCTCATCTTCATTGGAAGTTTGGTATATAATTTGGCGGCCTTCCCCTTCTCGGGACAGAACAGGTACAAGCCCTATTTCCAGCAAACTGTCGATCTGGATACTGGCATAAATGAGGTTACCCTGGCTGGCTTCGAGGACTATGTTCGAGCAATCATTTCGTATGTTCCCTCTGCTGCTGGTCAAAAGATCAAGTGTTCAACGAGAGAGGATATTCGATCTGGCCTTGACTTCTGCTCATACGAAGGTTTGGCGCCAAAAGTCGTGGCGAACATGGAGTCGGGCATTCCTCCAGAAAAGGGCTACCGGGAGTGGCTCACATACAATGTTACTCGCCAATCAGGCGAGAACAAAGCAACCTTCCATATCTCTGGCAAGGAGACAAAAGCTTGTATTCTCCGCTTCGACGATCCATTCACCGCGTTCCAGGTCCATGGCGCAGCGAAGAGCAATGGCAAATGGGCTGATGTCCCCGAAAGTGGAAGCGACCAAATCAAGTTGTGGCATCGCGATTGGGATCGCGAGTGGGTTGTCGATGTTGCCTGGCCTGTCGGCGAGGGCAAGCGAGCAGGCGAGGAGGGCAGAAGTGGAAGGGTGGTCTGTCTTTGGAGCGATCAGAATATTCCTGGTACGATCCCCGCGTTGGATGAGCTGAATCGTGTTGCGCCGGAATGGACTACCATCGTCAAGTTGATGGATGGTCTGGTGGAGGGTAGTAAACGGTTCATTGTTTAGCTTTCTTCTCGTTGCATTGCATGTGTTTGGGGGTGGGAATGGGTTATAGGAAGGGTAATCCTAACATGTCATTGATTGCTGGACAGGATTTTGCCCCGTGGCGCAGAGGGGATGTGGTGGTGGGTGCTTGTACAGTACAGCTCTCGCATATCTATAGAATACATATTCATAACTCTCTAAAGGCGAGGCTAATCGATGCAAAATTGAATCGTGATCCCACGGCGTTGGCGGTGCTTGATGCCCCCCAAGGAAACCTAACCACGCGGAATTTTGCCTCCCCATCAATATCGTTGCTGGACGTGATCCACGGCAGAAAACGAGGGCAAGACTCCTTTGGTCCTGGCAAGTATGTCCCCTGGAAGGTCGAAGGGCCGGGGGAAGGTTGAGGCGCGAAAGGCTCCATACACTCCTGTCCTGTAGCGAGAGGCCGCCGCCAGCGCGCAAGGCACACCGGGCTTGTTGGCTCTTATATACCTAGGCATGGCTACGCAGCACCACTACTGTAGCACAGTAAGTAGCCACCTCTCTCATGCCTTGTCTGTCGGCGTGGCCAGGGGCCGCAAGGCAGGTGCGTGCCACATCGTGGTGGGCTGGGCGGCGTCGGCGGCGTCGTCGAGGGAGGGAGTGAGGGAGGGAGGGCACTCCAGCCAGGCAGGGAACCAACAAACGAACAAGCGGGATCAATCGATCGATCGGGAGCCCGTCAGTCCTTGGGCTCGCGATGGGGATGCGGACGGCGACGGCGAGGCGAGGCGAGGTGAAACGAGGGACTTGTTCTCGTCAAGAGACGAGTGATTGACAAACATCAATCCTGAGCACAGCGCGTAAGAATAAATGAAAGAGAAAGGGAGAGAGGGTTGGCCTCGAGGGAGAGAGAAGAGGTAGTCAACCTGGAAAGGCGCAAGATGATAGAATAGGTGGGTGCTCTTACGGAAGGAAGCTATTAGGTGGAGAGGAAATAGACACTCTGGGTACCTTGTTTGTGAAACGAAAGGCTAGAGAGCGCCGGAATAATCATTAATGAATACACAAGAGCTTCGTAGAGCACCAGTCACAATTCACAAATCAAAGCAAGGTACATCATGACATGAAGTAAATGCTCTTGTATTCTCGTCCGCATCGTCTCAAATTCTTCCACCCCGACGAAACCACGCAGAAAACGTCCACTGGTTTTTGTTGGTGTCACTAACATACATGGAATTTTGTAGAATTAAGTCTGCAACTAGCCTCGCCATTAACATTGCGTACAATGAAGGCAAAGGTCATGTCGAAAGAAGCAGGCTGATGCAAAGATGGAAAAATGACCAAACCAACCATATCTAACTCCGCAAACCCGCACGCACGCCGAAACAATCACAAAGGGGGCAGACAAGAAATTTAGTCAACCTCCTCCATGGCGCTCTCAGCAGGCGCATCTTCTGATGCTTCGACAGCGGCCGCCTCAGTTGGCTCTGGTTCCTCATCAACGTTCAGGCCAAGGGAGACAAGCTTGTGAATGCGCTCGGCAAATCCTGCTGGCTCCTCAATGGTGAAACCGGAAACAAGAAGGGAGGTCTCGAAGAGAAGTTGGGTGATGGACTTGACGGTTCGGTCGTTCTCACCGTCAGCCTCAACCTTCTTCTTGAGCTCCTTGATGATCGGTGATCGTGGGGAGATCTCGAAAGTCTTCTTGGAGGACATGTAAGAGCTCATGGATGTGTCACGGAGAGCCTGGGCCTTCATGATACGCTCCATGTTGGCGGACCAACCGAATTGACCGGTACGGATGGCACAAGGAGCACCGACCAACTTGTGGCTGACAACCACCTTCTCAACCTTGTCACCCAAGACGTTCTTGAGTGCCTTGGCAAGATCCTCGTACTCCAACTCCACAGCCTCACGCTGGGTCTTCTCCTCATCCGTCTCCTCGAGTTCGAAGTCCTTGGTGATATCGACAAGCTTCTTGCCCTCAAACTCCTTCAGTTGAGTCATGGCATACTCGTCAATGGGGTCAACCAAGAAGAGAACCTCGAAGTTCTTCTCCTTCAGAGAGTCGAGGAATGGTGACTTGGTGACAGCCTTGAGGGACTCACCAGTGATGTAGTACATGTTCTTCTGGTGCTCAGGCATACGGGTGACATAGTCGCTGAGGGAGGTGATATCATCACCAGACTTGGTGGAGCTGAATCGGAGAAGCTTGGAGAGAGCAGCTCGGTTTTGGGAATCCTCGTGGATACCAAGCTTGATGTTCTTGCTGAAAGCAGTGTAGAACTTGTCAAAGTTCTCCTTGTCCTCAGCAATCTCACCGAAGAGCTCAAGAACCTTCTTGACGATGTTCTTCTTGATGACCTTCATGATCTTGTTCTGTTGAAGAGTCTCACGAGACAAGTTCAATGGGAGATCCTCAGAATCGACAACACCCTTGACGAAGCTCAACCACTCAGGAATGAGATCGGTAGCATCATCAGTGATGAAAACACGGCGAACGTAGAGCTTGATGTTGTTCTTGGTCTTCTTTGTCTCGAAAAGATCGAAAGGAGCACGCTTGGGCACGAAAAGGATGGCGCGAAACTCAAGTTGACCCTCCACGGAGAAATGCTTGACAGCAAGGTGGTCTTCCCAATCGTTGGAGAGCGACTTGTAGAAAGAACCATACTCCTCGGTGGTAATGTCTTGTGGGTTTCGGGTCCAGATTGGCTTTTGCTTGTTGAGCTCCTCCTCCTCAATCTTGGACACCTTGACCTTCTTGGTCTTCTTCTCTTTCTTTTCTTCCTCCTCGTCATCGACCTCCTCGATCTTGGCCTTCTTCTCATCATCCTCCTCGGCCTTGGTCTCCTCAGCATCCTCATCTGGGACCTCATTCTCGGTCTCCTTCAAGATGTGAAGATAGATTGGGTATGAGATGAACTCAGAGTGCTTCTTGATGACCTCCTTGATCTTGGCCTCGTTCAGGTAATCAAGTTGCTCCTCCTTGAGGTGGAGAATGATCTTGCTTCCTCGTCCGAGGTCCTCGCCATCAGTGTCTGGTGTGAGGGTGAAAGTTCCACCAGCGCTGGACTCCCAAATGTACTGCTCGTCATCATTGTGTTTTGAGATAACGGTGACACGGTCTGCGACCAGGTATGCGGAGTAGAAGCCGACACCGAATTGACCAATCATGGAGATATCAGCACCTGCGGTGAGAGCCTCCATAAACTGCTTGGTGCCAGATCGAGCGATCGTACCGAGGTTGTTGACGAGATCCTGTTCAAAAGTTAGTAAAGGCACAATTTGGAACTTGCAGGTTCAGACTTACAGCCTTGGTCATGCCAATACCGGTATCGCGGATGGTGAGGGTCTTGTTCTCCTTGTCAGGGATGATGTCGATTCTCAGATCCTTACCTGACTCAAGCTTGCTGGGGTCGGAAAGAGCCTCATATCTGATCTTGTCAAGAGCGTCGGAACAGTTAGAAACAAGTTCTCGCAGGAAGATCTCCTTGTTGGAGTAGACTGTGTTGATGATCAGGGAGAGAAGCTGAGAGATCTCAGCCTGGAACTCAAAGGTTTCGCCAGCCATGATGACGGTTTTCTTCTTGTCTGCGGGAAAAGACGTTAGCAGACAGAAATAGAATGGTAATAGAGAAGGAAACAAGCTCCAGATGATTGAGATCTTGCGATGCGAACAGAGGTGCCGATCTCGACGAAGCTGAGTGCGCAAGGAACTGAGAGCTCTGTTTATGCCGTGAGGCTGCACAGAGATTTCCAAGCCGTCGTCCAGGCGACGTCTACAAGCATATTGAAGATGAATAGAACTGACCTTTTGAATTGATTCTATTCGTGAAGTCGTTACTGCGAAAAGAGGATCGCGAAACAGATAGATGGTGGGTATCGTGGGATGGCAAAAGAGAAGTGGTTCGTGAGATTGGAAGAGAAAGGGAAAGAGTTTGAGAGGTTGGAGAAAGTCAGAAAAATATATGGACGATGGGGCTCGAGATTCCATAGACTTCGATGGAATTGGTGGTCCGTGCGGAAGGCTGCAGTAGCGGCTGATTCGCTGATTGGCCGATGCGCCGCCGAGCTAACCTCACACTTGGGTAGGGGAAAATCGTGAAATTTCTAGGAGCTTCCATCACTTAGGGTTTCGCTAATATGTAAAGTAGACCTCTCGTACTGGGCATTTTCCTATTACATGTGAGAACGCCCCATGCCTGAGGCAGCAATTTTTGAGCCCCTCGGAGGCCGTGGATTTATATTAATCCGTGAGGCTCCCCAGAACTTCTCGCGATATTTCTATGCCACCAAATCGCCACTCACGTAGGGAAAATCAGGAGGTTGCTCGTGCTTTTGATAGAATCAAGAACCCCGATAGTTTAGACTTGGCTCGGTGTAAAGCCTGTGGTAAGACAAGAGCCTGGAATACAAGATGGAGGTAGATCGAATGGATAAGGTGTCCATTATATATATTAATACTCGGAGTTTACGGTGCGCCTCAAGAACGAAGGGTTATGAGAAGGAAAGGAAGCTTTTGGAGGCAGATGAAGAGGATATATTACCTAATATATATCCGCTATGGTTGAAGATGAGGATCCAGAGGTTGAGGCACGTATTTAGGAGCAAGCAAATATGCTATTTAATTAATACTTAATGAATTGG
The DNA here is from genome assembly GCA_019669835.1 of Amylocarpus encephaloides. NCBI lineage: Eukaryota > Fungi > Ascomycota > Leotiomycetes > Helotiales > Amylocarpus > Amylocarpus encephaloides. The sequence continues at coordinate 676 of MU251450.1, read as the reverse complement.
GGTTTTTAATAGCTTAAAAGCATTCCAAAAGCCTTAAAAATGACCCATTTAAGTATTATTATTATGCTGTATTTATGAATGTAATACATAATTTTAAGGAGCATAACAATAGGAATCCTAATATTATATGATTACAAAAAAGATTCTCTATTACATTACATAATATACTAGAGATAATCGCTAATAATAAAACAATATCTAAAAATTCTACTTTGTACGAAGTGCAGGGCGTTTTAATTCCTACCGGAGGTTAGACCTAATTTTCTAGTCAATTAGAGCATAGCTTCTAGCTAATCAGGCGACGCGTAGAATAGGTGCTCCTCCTAAAAAGCCTTTAATTAAGACAAATATCACGCTACTATAAGGAGCTTTCTTCTCCTTCTCTTCTCTTAACTCTAATTAAATAGCTTTACGATATAGAGACCTATTTTATATACTAGAGCCTCTAGAGAATTATTATATATCTATTTCTAAGTAAGTACATAGAGGTAATATAGAATCGATATACGACTAGAGACTTTAAATATATATACTATTCTTTATAGTAGAATAGGAAATCGACTAAATTCTTCTTTAGTTCTTATAACTATATAAAGTAAACTACTACTTACTATAATAAATACGAAGTTAAACGGAAACTACTATATTAAGCGAATAATAAAGTAAGAAGAGAAGA